>CAIGRO010034150.1:9601-34058 GCA_903798355.1 Fraxinus baroniana | reverse complement strand
GTCAAATTTATTTCCTGCCCGCTGTAATATTTTATTTCTGTACACTGCAATATTTTATTTCTATCTACTGCAATTGTTTGTTACTTCTTCGAATTCAGTTAACAGTTTACTTACACTTTTGTCACAACTTGGATGGGCCTGAGTGCGATAAGCTTATAATGGATTCCATTAACAAGAACTATGTTGACATGGATGAGTACCCTGTCACCACAGAACTACAGGTCAGGGCTTGTGCTTGTTTCTTTCTATTTTCTGATTGAAATTAGAAGTGCATCAACGCAAAGTTACAGTCGAATATTTAGTGTAGGCAATTTTTTTATTATGAATATATAGTGAGGAAAGAACTGATATTCACAAACCATCTGATCTCAATCTTGGAAAGTAAAGGGAGTGCATTGAAAGAGCTGGCAAAAAGACTAGAAATGGAGCAAATCCTGAAATGTATATCTTAGAATATATTCCAAGATTTCAAAATATCATTGATTGATCCTTGATTTATTCTGTAAATTCTTGATTTACTCTATATAAAGGCTGCGCCTGTACATTGTAGACACAGACAGAAATACAGTTTCTCTTCATACATTTTCTTTCTTTTCTCTAGTCTTCTTTATTTCAACATGTAATCAGAGCAAGGTTTTTCTGTCACATCACTTGTAGAAGCTTGAAGTTTCTGTCTCTTCAATAGGCTTTCTTCAACCTGATTAGTTTTCAGCGTTTCTTGTCGTTTCCATCTCAAATTTCTAAATCTGACATCAGAATCCTGATCTACAGTGTTCAATTGATTATCTCTGAAGATTTGGAATTTTCTGGTGTTAGAATGTATTCCAAGATCTGGTATTTTTCTTGGGCTTCTCTTGTTGTTTCTGGTATCCTTTCACCTATTTGAGCATTGTTAGAGATAAAAAATCATGGCTCAAAGTTTGTCTAACATTAAAGAGGTCTCGCAATTTCTGATGTCCTTGATGGCTCAAACTACAACGCCTGGTCTAATGCTATGCGTATGTGGCTTCGTGGACATCATCTTTGGGGATTTGTTACTAGTTTTGAGCACAAACCTAAAAAAGGAGAAAATGAGGATCAACAGGAATTCGACAATCATCTTGCCCTTTGGGAAAGTGCGTATTACTAGTTTTGAGCACAAACCTGAAAAAGGAGAAAATGAGGATCAACAGGAATTCGACAATCGTCTTGCCCTTTGGGAAAGTGTGTATTACAGAATCATTTCATAGTTCTCCAATTATATGTGTGGTCTCCATTGACAATACTTTTGGAAGGTTTGATAATACTAAAAATGTGTGGGATCTACTGGTACAAAGGTACAACTCAGCTAATTTCGCACAGCAGTACCAACTCACTACACAGCTTCATCACATGTGACAGGAAATAGGCTAGTCTATTATGGATTTCTTCTCTCAGATGAATTGCCTCCGGGATCAACTTTCATTATGTGAGCCAAAACTGACTGACCTGATGTGAAGAAGTTTGTGACCTATCGTGATGGTATGCGCTCAATTCAATTTCTAATGGCTATTAGAGATGCTTTTGAGCTTGAGCTTCTATGCTACACCATTCTCCTCTTCTTTCTTTAGAGATTGCATTGAGTGAGTTAATCTTTGAGGAGACTCGATTCTCTACTAGGAAGCTGCCTATTTTAGAGCTCGTTCTGGCTACTCCTTCTACTCAGCCAGGTCTTTTGGTTACTCCTTCTGCTCCTAAGTCAGGGCCTATTGGTTGTACTGTCGAGTGCTACTTCTGTAAGAAGTGGGGTCATAAAGTTAATGAGTGCTAAAAATGCCTCCAGAAGACTGCTGCTGCTGCTCACATAGAATCTTCAGAGATAGTTTATCTGTGGTCCCGTCTGTTCCATCTGCATCTCTCTCTAGTTGAGGTTGAAGCCATTATACATCAGGTTCTATCTAAGGCTAACCTCTCTCCGGCTGTATCCACCACCCTCTCAGGTAACCACTTTTGATATCTTGACTCTACCTGTTGTAATCATATGACTTTAGATTAATCTCTTTTCACTTCTACAACTGAATTATCCCATCCCCCCCACTATTTACACTGCCAATGGTTCTCATATGCATGTCAATCATAGTGGTTCTATCTCTACTCCTCAGATGTCTCTGATACCTTTCTTGTTCCAAAATTGTCTTTAAACTTGTTGTCTGTTGGACAACTCTGCGATCTAGGTCTAGAGTTACTTTGTACTCATCCTGGTGTTGTGGTGCAGGATTCGTTGACAGCCAGGTCGTTGGGACTGCCCATAAGGTTGGTCGCCTATTTGAGCTCACTTCTCTACATCTGCTGGTCAACATGTCTTCTGTAATTTCCTGTCATACTCCCAATCTTTTACATTGTGGCCTTGGTCATATCTATTTATCTTGTCTCCGTTATTTAATTTCTAGTGGTCATTTAGGTTCAGTAAAATAAAAATCTTTAGATTGTATATCTTGTCAAATAGTGATTCTACTTCTTCAACACCTTTTGACTTGGTTCATTATGATGTTTGGGGCTTTGCTTCTACTCTTACAATGGGAGATCAGGTTATTTTGTTATTTTTTTTGATGACTACTCTCACTACACATGGCTTTATCTTATGCAAAACCGACCTCAACTTCCACTAATTTATATTGAATTTCAAAAAATGATTCAGACTTATTGGCCCAATAATGTAGCTGCTGAGGTCGAGCTCAAGGCCCACAAAGGCTCATTGTGTAAGGTCGGGGTCAAATCAGGTCAGGCTACTTCATTGACCTCATGTCCCCACCTCACGCGCTTCCCTCCAACCACGTGTGACCATAGAATACTAGTTCAACTTAACCATGAAACCCCCAACTCACCATAAAATTCACCTTATCTCAAGATAATACAATCCTAGCACAACACTAACATCTCCCATAAGGGAATGTTAGTCCTTCCAAGACTCAACCACCATCATCTATAAATATGTACCCATCCTCATTATTCAGGTACGTTTTTTCATAACATTCAGTATAAGTCTCTCTTGAGCACTTGTCTGACTTAAGCATCGGAGGGGCAACTCGACGCCTTTGTTTCAAGTATTGAATTTTGGTAGCATCAGGCACAATTCCCCATTGCTCTTTTCCTCACACCTCTCACCCGAATGGACGTGCTCAGTATAAGCATCTCCATATCTTAGATACTGTTCAGACTTCTTCTTTCTGCTTATGTTCCCAAATCGTTTTGAGGTGAAGTTGCTCTTACTGCGGTTTACACAATCAACCGTAGTCCTTCGCCTATCACACACCATAAGTCGTCCTTTGAGTTACTTTATAGAAAAGTTCCTGATTATCACTTGTTTAAGGTGTTTGGGATTTGTGTTTTTTTCTTCTTCAACCTCATGAACATTACAAAGTTACAACTTCATTCTCGTTTGTACTGTTTTCTAGGATATGGTATAGAACATAAAGGTTATCGTTGTTATGATCATATTGACCAACGTCCTTGAGTTTCACATCATGTTACCTTTTGGGAGAATAATCAGTCGTATGGGCTCGTTTCCTCAACTTCGTAGTCATGCCTTTCTTTTTACAGGTTTTTGTGAATTTGTTACCTGACACTGATGACCTTAGTGAAAAAATTGTGAGTTCCAACAATAGTTAACCGATTGGCACTACTACTGACTTCGATCTTCGTGCAGGTCCTTCTACCACTTCATTTGAGTTGTCCCCCTTCGGGCCTCCTTCTGAGCCGGATGCTTTCACCATTCGTCGCTCTACTAGGGTAAGAGAACTTCTCATTCACCTTTCTGAGTATCATTGTTATGTTATTCATGCTTCTTTACATGAACTTCGCCCTATTGTGAGGCTTCCTTTAACCTACTTTGGCAACAAGCTATGTTTGAAGAGCTTGATGCACTTTATAAAACTTATACCTAAGATTTTGTGGATCTTCCTCCCGGAGAGACTGCAGTCAAATGGATCTACAAGATTAAAACTAATTCTAATGGTTCTGAGGTACGACATGAAACACTTCTTGTAGCATAGGGCTTTACTCAAGACTATGGAATTGTCTATGAGGAAACCTTTGCTCCTATTGTTCTTTTTAGATTTGTCCGCTCTCTTTTGGCTGTGGCCTCTACCCTCCAGTGGCCACTCTTCCAGATGTACCTGAAGAATGCCTTCTTACATGCTGATTTAGCTGAGGAGGTATACATGCAACCTCTTCTAGGGTATCCACATCCACCTGGTAAGGTGTGTCATCTTCGACGGGCATTATATGGGCTTAAGGATTGCTAAATTTAGCTCCACCATTGCCCACTTGGTTTTGTTTCTAGCTCTCATGACTTTGCTCTTTTTACTCGTCATATTAGTGCTGGTATTACTATTTTGCTTGTCACACCCCAATTTTCATAAATACTAGAGTGTTACCAAAAAAATCAATTATCTTGACATAAAAAATAGAAACGATACAAATAAGCCCCCATTTGACCCCCATTTTTTTTTACCAAATTCTCATTTTTATACAGTACTTTTCCAACCATTTTCCACCAAATACGGGACCCATGTCTGAAAATGCAATGAATTATTTGACATTTCCTGCACACAAAGAGATGTTGCAATTGAAGTCAATTTTTCATATTCTGTAAATTCCAGTTTTGCCCTTGAAGTCATTGTTTGTTTCCTTCAAACATTATCTCAATTGATGGAGGGCAAAAACGTAAATATTGATAGTACGTCATAGGGCAAATTTGTCAAATTATTACAACGGCTCTATCATCTCTTCTTTCACTCTGACTGATGTGTCAGTCATTTGTCTGAAAAATGCAGGAGAATACTGTAGCAAAATGAGAATTTGGCAAAAAAATGGGTGTCAAACGGACTCTAACTTTTGGGCCCTATTACCAATTTAACCTAAAAGCCCACACTTGATACTTTATATTGGCTGCCTCGTTACTATTCATGAGTGTGAATGTTTGGTTATTAGCCCCTTTGTTTAAGAGAGAAACCGGCGCCTCCCTTCATTTTTCTTCTTGGCTTTGTGCTTCCCTTTTTAGTAGCTTGTTTCTCCTTTTCTCTTTAGCCTGTGTGGCTGACCTTTGAGGCTATAATACCATCCACACCTTGCCCTTTGTGGGCAATCCGTAGAGCACCTGTGTTTGGAAGGTTTGGTTCTTGATTGTGGTTTGCTTTGTGGTGTCGATTAGTTGGTTGACTGAGCCCGGATCTTAAGGAGTTTGGAGCACAATATTCTACACCCTCAAACATGCTTAAAAATTAAAAAGAACAAATAAAACATCAAATTTGTAGCGGTGGGTCTTGGATTGGCGAAACATTGGCTTGTCAGTTTGTAGTACCGTACAAATGGATTTGCATTATTATTGAGTGAATGTTGATATAGATCAGATCATGAAGTATGATTCATTGATACCTGCCATGTTGACCACTAAACGGTCTTGTAATGGAGTCCGATCAAGTATTTTCTTGTAGGGTTTTGGGAGCGGTGCTCTTGGGTTTATTTAGAACTTTGATTGTCGACTGTCCAATTTGAAAGTTATGAGTTTGACCCCAATTAACACCTAGATGGGGGTGAATAGGTGTTTGTATGCGGTATTTAACTTTGTTAATTAATAATAACAACAAATTTAAATTATTAATGTTATCCATATGAATTTACATGTAATACTATCCTATGTTGAATTACCGCAATTGATATATTGCGTAAAAGTAAACAACACCACAAAGTTGTTGATGGATAAAACCCTTCGCGGGATAAAAACTCCAGCCCAAGCTAGTAGAATTTACTATAAACGATTAGTACTTTCTGACCTCCTGACTATAATCACCACGGTCCTCCTGGACTGCGTTTGCATGCTCCTGCACCAACTCCCGACCTTCGGAATCGTTTACATCCTGTGGATTACATGAGAACTCTTGTTTTTCTTCAACCGGAACTCCGGTCACCTTCCATGATCTTCACAAATTTGACGATTATGCGGAAGTTGGGTTTTGGTGTTTTGATTATATGAATTTGATGTTTTCAATAATTTTGGTTAAATCAAAAGAGTTTGAATAATATATCATCCAATTCTCAATCTTGCAAGCTTTTATGAAAGGTAATATTCGAACTATAACTCTCATTGTGGATGGTTAAAACGTCATTCTCCATAGCAGAAGACACCATAGTAATGCAATATAAGGAAGGAAACCCCACCTTAAGCGGTCTGTCTCCACACCAACAATCATCCCAGAATATGATATTATTCATATTCTCCACCGCAAACATCAATCTATCCCCAAAGTCGCTCTATCCTCGTCGAATATACCTCTACAAACTTTCCTCGTAAGAACCATGACCCTCACTCGAGCACCAGCCCCCCTCCACCACACCATACTTCTCCCTATTGATATCTCTCCAGAAGCTCTCTCTTTTCACTCCAAACCGCCACAGCCATTTGCCCAACAGTGCCTTGTTAAACAAAGTAAGGCTTCTCAATCCGATGCCCCCACCCTCATAGGAGAACAAATAACTCCCCAATTAACCAAATGAAGCTTCCTCTCCTCTCCCACCCTGTCCAAAGAAATTTCCTTTGAATTCTCTCTAATCTATTTGCCACTGCTATAAGGATAGGAAATAGTGACAAAAAATAAATAGGGATATTTGATAGAGTAGATTTAATGAGAGTAAGGCGGCCACCCTTCGAGAGATACATACGCTTCCATCCCGCTAACAACCTCTCCACCTTTTCCAAAATAGCATTACATATATGAATAGTTTTAAACTGCATCCCTAAAAGAAGCCCAAGATATGACATGGGTAACTATGCGACCTTACAACCCAAGATAACAGCAAGTTCCCCCACGTTAGTGGCCCCCTACTGGAATAACCTTAGATTTCCTCAAATTAATCTTCAATGCAGACACCACTTCAAAGCATAGGAGCAATCGGCGTAAGTTCCTGAATTGCTCCTCATCTGCGTCACATAAAATAACAAGTGCGTCACCTGCATTTCACCAATCGTAAATCCCTTAATCAAATTCTCCCGCCTCACTTTCTCGAGCATCCTACTGAGGGCCTCCATAACAATAACAAACAACAATGGAGGCAATGGATCCCTTTGCCTCAAGCTTCTGTTGCTTCGAACCTCAGGGGTGTCATTGACTAAAATGAGAATGAAACAATAGAGATAGAGAACTGAATTCACTTACACCATTTATCCCCAAAACCGCATCGCCTAAGCATATATAGAAGGAACCTTAGTTCACGTGATCATAAGTTTTTTGAATATCAAGCTTGCAAAATATCCATGGAACCCCTAGGCACAGTCTTGAGTCAATGCATTCATTCGCTATAATTACAGAATCCAAAATCTGATGACCTTTCACGAAAGCATTCTGACACTTAGATGCCACTTTCCCTAACACCTCCTTGAGTGTATTCGCCAAAACTTTCGCAATATTCTTGTACGTCCCACTGATTAAGTTGATAGGGTGAAAATCCTTAATATTAATCGCTCCTGATTTCTTCGGGATTAGCACAATAAATGGTGCATAGGTACTTCTTAGAAACTTGCCACGCTAAAAAAAGTAAGTAAAAACATCAAAAATATAATGTCGCACCACCTCCCAACACGCTTTATAAAATGAGAATGGGAACTCAAATGGTCTTGAAGCCTTGTCATCATTTATACTAAACACCACCTCCTTAATTTCATCCTCTCCAAATGGTCTCTCCAACCAAACGGCCTCCACCTTCGTAACAGTAGAAAACTCCAACACCTCCAACTCTGGTCTTCACTCAAACTGCTTTTGATATAGATTCTGATAGAATCTCACCATGTGGCCCCCAATATCCTGTGGATCCTTATAAGTAATCCCATCAACCTCCAACGCCGTGATAGAATTGTTGCGCATATTAGAATTGACTACCCTATGGAAAAACTTGTGCATTTGTTCCCCTCTTTCAATCACGTGACCCTAGATTTCTGGCACCAAGCAATCTCCTCCATCTCCACCAATCTCACAAGCTCTTCCCTTAATACTCTTCGTCTCTCCTTCTCCTTCCCAACCAACTTTCGACTCTCCTCAAGCTTGTCCAACTCTTCAATGTCTGAGAGACATTGAACTTTACGAAAGTTCACATTGCCCACCGCCTTCTCATTCCATCTCTTAAGATTCCTTTTTAACGCCCTCAACTTCTGATCCAGCATAAAATTGAGAGACCCCCATAAATCATAAGAGGCACACCAAGTCCGTACTTGTTCCCTAAAGTCTTCTACTTTTAACCACATCTTCTCAAACCTAAAAGGCTTTAATCTACTACCCCTATTAATCCCAGATAGCAAAATACGGAAATAATCAGAATACACCCTTCCCAGTCGCCTCTGAGTAACATCTGAGTACTTGGCCTCCCACTCTCCGTTAACCAAGAACCGGTCAATACGAGAAAGAACAGGTTGGTCCCTATTCGATGACCAAGTAAAGTCTCCCCACGCATAGGCATATCCACCAATATGTTCTCCCTAATAAAATCTGAAAATTCCTTCATAGCTCCAGCTAGTCTCCCACCACTCGATCTCTTAGAAGGAAATCGAACCACATTAAAATCACCCTCGATGCATGTTGGGAGATTTCACCAACCCATCATACCAGACAACTCATCCCACAAGCCCCTTCTAGTCTCATCAAAATTAGGTCCATAAATTCCTATAAACATCCAATGGAATCCATCCCCAAAATTAAAATTTCTAAACGAGAGTGATAGCGAGTATGAACATACACTAACATCGTCCATATCAAAAACCCTAGTGTTCCACATGACCAACATGCCACCTGTTGCCCCCGATGACCCCAAAAATTGATAACCAACATGCGCCCCCCAATAAGCTACTAACCACAGCCCTCGAGACGAACTCCAGCTTAGCTTCTTGCAAGCAAACAAGGTTCGCCCTCCATCCCCTTAACAAATTACGAACCCCTAACCTTTTCCCAACATCGTTGAGCCCCTTCATATTCCAGTAAATAAGTTTTGGGGTCATTTAAACGCACCATCATCTCTCTCCAGCAATCATTTCCATGACTCGCCACCCTTAGCATCATAATTTACTGACCATTCGAGCCACTTAAGTTCGCGAATTCCCTTCTTTCTTGCTTTACTTCCTTGTGTACTCTTCCCCTGCCCCCTACTAGCCTTCAATTCCTCAAATAATTTCATGAGTCTAATTTCATATCCATCGCAAGACACGCAACCAACTTACTGAAATCCTGAATTTTTTGAAGGAATCGATTCGAAGGTTTGGGGTTCATCTTTACTCACATTCACCTTCATTGTTTCCTCTGCATGACAACACTCCAATGGGTCATACGAATATCCTTCCGCTTTCTCCACATGTACAACATCATTGTCGGTCCTTATTTTTGGCCGCCATTTACCTACAACACCAAAGCTTTTTTAGTCCCTAATTCATTTTCTTTTAGGGACTTAGAGTGCATTCTGTTATATGTGTTCCCAATCATTACTGCCGCACGTGCCGCATCATGCTCTTTTAGGACTCTCGAAGCTGATCTCTCTACCAACACATGTGCCATCTCTTGCTCAACTGAGAGCAATCCATCCGTTAACGAATTTGTGTCCATATCGTCTAGTGTACCCAACTCTAAATTCACCATTTTCAACTTCCCTTCCTTAGACCAGGGGACCACCTTTCGATTTGCTGCGAGCCCCGAAGCTTCCTCGTCCTATCCCACTCCACCACTTCGATCCCATCATCATTCCCGGAATGCAATGCTTCAGTTTGTGCCTGATACTTGCAATAGGGCTTAGTCACCCCCTGCTTGTCTTTGGTATGTGCTACATTCAGCGATAACTCCTTAGGAACTAAGCTCGCTATTTGTTTTTCGTTGGCTAGGGGCTCGTCCCCGCCAACTTCACACATGACAACAATATATCTTGGGGCCTGCCTCAGACCTATATCTCACTAACCTGATTAAATCATCCAACTCTTCTTTCAACGCCTAGACGCGGGCCCTTACTTCAACACTGTTCAATAAGCCATCATGTGAACCTTCTGCAAGTGTCTCCATAGGCTTAGGCATCATAGGATGACCGTCATTCTCCCTCGCATTATGCATCCTTTCATTTTGCACTAGCCCCCGTTGATCAACTTTATGCGATGTCTGTAAGTGAGCCATAACTTCGACATAAGTCATCCATTGTCGAATTTTATCATCCATCAATCGACGTTTAGCCTTATTTCCAGCAACAAATGAATCGACAACTGCCTTAAACACTCGCGAAAACATTGCCAATCCCTCTCCATTCACCCTTTCCGGCACCGTCACAACTCTCGTCCGACGCCTCTCTCCATACTGTGCTATCGTCAAGAACCTGCCACGGCTGTTTGCACAACGTTGTGCCAAAAAAACTCTTGAGGACTCGTTAAACTTGGAGACAAAATCCTCCAACTTATTAGCCACTCTCAGCTTATCCACCATATTCACCATCCAAAGCGCACCAAACCTCCCCATATAGATTGCGGACGACATCCTCGAGCCCCACTCTATTATCATAACAGTACCTGATTCGTTAACAGACACTTCGAATTCCTTCGCCTCAACTCTAAGTCGCCGATTGAATACCAAACCATATGCATCCACCCATTTTTTTCCTTTGATTGTGTATAAACGGCACATTTGATGGCAGAATAGGCTGGCTGGGTAATTTGGAAACGCCCTCTTTATTTTCAAAATTTTCTGATGGCGCGTGGCCTTCACGCGCCGATAGGTCCATCGTCGGAGTGGTGTGTGGTCCACGCAATTGTCCTTCCGGCGTCGGAATCGTTTGCATAAAATGCGGGTCGGGCGCCTCTGTCGAAAGAATGGCCGGATCATGAGTAATATGAGCTTGGATCCCAGATCGCTTCACTGTTTTCATCTCCCTTCTACCACGATTGCCAACGCCAAGAGTCCCCACAGGCCACAACACCCCAGTACGTTGCACCTCTGAAAGCTGCACCGGTGCTAGGGTTTCCACCTAGGGCTGCCACCTGTATGTGTCTGGATTGGCCGGATCGACCATAGATATGTGGCGTGAGGCCGGTAGGGATAGGTTTGCCGCATGATGCCTTGTTGCCATCGCCGACCGTGTTAGGTGGTTGTTGGGTGGTGGGTAGTTGGATTTTGGAAAGGGGCTGATCGGTATTTCCCATTTTCCCTGCTTGTACTTCATTTTCAGGCACAACAAAACACACAGAATGCTCACTGCTAGCCTGCACAAGCATTTCTAGGATAGATAGAACTCTCGAAAAATGCAAACTAGGGTTTTTTGGTAATACCGTTGCTCGAGCGATTGTCCAGCAGTAGGCTACTGAAGGTGTTTCTGATTTGGACGCTCGAGCAACAACTTGACGGCAGTCTAGCACAAATCTGTAACTTTTTCTTCTTGTTCAATAACCAAATACAAGGACTCCCAAACTATCTATACAACCTAACACAATTTCACGAGTTGAGGAAATTTTGCTAATGCGACTCTTTCTATTTATCAACTTATTTACCTTGAAAGTGTATTTTTAGTTGTTGGTGCTTTATCAGTTACTTAGATTTATGTGTTGATAATTCCAAATGAACGTACTTCCTTCTAAATTCTCATTTTTGAGATTCTCTGGATCTATTTTGTGTAGTCTGCTAATTATTTTTATAATATATCAGTTATTTCCATCTTAGGAAAATTAAATTGCTTTCAGTGCACAAGTTAGCTTTTGAGATTTGCTCATAATTAGGAGTTCTGCGGAATGATGGAATGCATGTGGTGTAATTACATATAGTAGCTATGAGTATAATGTCTATGTTTGGACTTACTCTACTTGTTGTCTTTTTCCCTGTTTTTGTGCCGCAGAGGACTACTGCAGACCATATCTTGCGAGATATGCAAAGTAATCCCGATATGTGGCTTCAAGTTGTTCACATTCTATCTAACACGCAGAACTTGAATACCAAATTTTTCGCTTTGCAGGTTCGTTGCACAAGTACTCTTGCATTTTTGGGCCTCTTAATTCCATTTATGACATGGCTTATTGTTGGATTGTTGTGTGCATGCACACCCCTTTTTAAATAGGGGATGGGGGTAAATCAATATATCCATTCTTTGACTTTTACCTTTTTAAATGACTTTCTTCGTTCAAAAATTATTTGACTACGTGTTTCTTAATCAGTTAATCTCCTCTGCAAGACCTTCATATTGCAGCTTTGGGAAAATCTTTGTGCTTCAACTGCATGCAAAAGCTATTTACACTGCCAAATATAATAGTTGGCTTAGTTCTAACTTATTGTGTCATGTTATGATTACGCGTTTCTCTAATTATTTTATGACATTGAATCTCCTCACGACCGTGCGTGAGGTCTCCTCACACAAGAATTACTAGCAAAAGGCTTTCATGGCTTCACATTATTCATTAAAGAGTTTGATTGAATCCCATTGGCTATGGAACAATGAACTATGGCTGCCAATGCAGGAGTTGATGATTCAATATAACTTGTTTGACTAATCAGATACTTCATGAATGATCTTGCCATCTGATAGATTAGCTTAGAATAACAAGATTTGTCTTCATTATTTGTAAGTTGCAATTAGTCTTGCCTATTGAAGTAGTGGGGCTGCCACGTTGTTTTGAAACTGACAGAAATTGGAGGAACTTCTGTCTTACCATTAATCTTTGTATCTTGATTGCTACATGGGGTGAATTGTGTCTTTTTGGTTATTGACCTCGCGATCAATGGACATCAATGCAAATAGCAGAAATTCTTTTATTCTTAAAATTATTTGTAGATGCTGAGGATAGTGGCCACTTGTTCAACTCTCAAATACAGGTTCTAGAAGGTGTTATCAAGTATAGATGGAATGCTTTGCCTGTAGAACAACGAGATGGCATGAAAAACTATATTTCTGAAGTTATAGTTAAGGTATGATCCTCCCACTTTTGGTGGGGAAAAGTGAATGATATGTGCTCTCTGTTGCATATTTATTGAAGGGTATGAATTCTGAACCTTTTCCATCACTTGATCTGTTGAGCTTAGCTTTCAAGTGACGAGTTCTCATTTCGGCGGGAGAGGCTGTATGTCAACAAGCTAAATACTTCATTGGTTCAGGTAATGTAGTTCCATTTCCCAAGATATGCTCAGTAACAGGACTTACAGTTGCATATCAATTATTTTATGCATCAAAAGGACCATGCCGGGTCTTGGATATTTGTGTTATCTTGATTATGCTATTACTTTACATATACAGATTTTGAAGCATGAGTGGCCAGCCAGGTGGCAAAGTTTTGTTCCCGACTTAGTTGCAGCTGCAAAAACAAGTGAAACTATATGTGAGAATTGCATGGCTATACTGAAAGTAAGGCAGCAGTCATATCTCTCCTTGATTTTTTTTATTAAATTACATGCAGTTGACATAGATGTTACTTGTCAGCTTCTAAGTGAAGAGGTCTTCGACTTTTCAAGAGGTGAAATGACTCAACAGAAGATTAAAGAGTTGAAACAATCACTAAACAGGTTACAATTTGAACATCTTCTGATGTGTAGTTGATTGACAACTAAGTCTTCTTTGGTGGTCTGTTGACTGGCACATTTTATGTATTCAGCTTATGTTAGCATCAGGATATATATCCTGAGGTAATTCAATTTGTTTACTACATATTTATTTTTGTATGCATGCGTGCATCTAAATTCTTGAAATTCTGCATCTAGTATAGCTCTTCATTCCAGAGCAATGCTACTTGACAAGAATATTGCATGTCGATCATCTAACACTTTCGTTCCTTTTTTTTTTTCTCACTTTGAGAAATTTGTTGTCTCTTCGCAGTGAATTCAAGCTTATTCGTGAGTTATGCTTATACGTACTATCGGCATCTCAAAGAGCTGAGCTTATCAGGGCAACCCTGGCGACATTGCATGCATTCCTTTCATGGATTCCTCTGGGCTATATATTTGAATCACTACTGGTTGGCAAATTATTCTTTCTTCTTGTTGATTGTCCCGTGGTGTAATATCGCTGTGAACTTTTCGATTAACCATAGCGTGCTGGAAATTTCATGGGTTTTGAAGTTTCTTATACATTTAATAGAATTTCAAACCTCACAGCTTGTTCTTTTGTATGAAAGCTTGAAACACTCCTTAAATCTTTCCCTGTCCCGGCTTATCGGAATCTCGCCCTTCAATGCCTGACAGAGGTATAATTTTTTCTGCTGTCACCCGATGCGATTCTCAATGGAGAAACTCATCCCGAAATTAATGTTGATTCTTGCACGTGTTAACGTTCACAGGTTGCTGCTCTCAGTTTTGGGGATTTCTATAACATGCAGTATGCTAAAATGTATAGCATATTCATGATGCAATTGCAGGTATGTGAAGATAATTTTGGTACGTGAGAATTGAACTTTTAATCTTTTGAAGTGACACATCTCTTAGATCTGATAAATTGTATTTGGAGGTTGGGGTTCAATGTTTTAGTGACAATATTGATGTAACTGAACAAGTTTTTGCTGATTAATACACGATTATTGTTTCTTATTAGGATATTCTCCCTCCCAGCACCAATATTCCGGAGGCTTATTTGAATGGCAGCACTGAGGAGCAGGTGGGAATTTAATTTTATGACATCTGCTCTACTTTTAACGCCTCTTATCATTTATATATATACTGATTCTTCTCATCTTTTATCTTCTCCAGGCATTTATTCAAAACTTGGCTTTGTTTTTCACATCATTTTATAAGGTTACTCCACCCCTCTCCATCTGCAATAGAAAGTGAACACACAGACATCAAGAAAGGTCCAATCAAATAATTAATTCGCTTTTCATTGAACAAAACAATACTAAAATTGCAAGAAACGGCCAAAATCATATCTTTGTGAAAGAATTATTATAATCAATTTATACTGTTAAATCCTACTTTGAATCCAAAACTTACTTTAGTATCTATTTGTTGAATGCAAATTGAGCAAATGCCAATTTTTAAGCCTTTCTCAGATTTATGAATTCTTTTCTGGTAGAAAAGCTTGTGAACATCTTTGAGCTTGATTTTAGATTGCGTTGCATTACAAGTGTGACTACTAATTAAGCATGGACAGAAACATGTCACGTTTTAGTGGCTATGATCTGCTATTTAAATGTGATAAGATATGAACTAATCAGCCAATTACAAGTTACAACAGATGACTCCCTTCAGTTCAAAATGAGATTTGATACTGCAGTTTTTTTGGTGGAAAGTATACTATAAGAGAGTGAGTTTCTTCATTCATAAATGTATATAACGTATTTGGATGTTTACTGGTACAACTTTTAAGATAATACGTGTGATTTCTGGCATTCCTGAACATTTGATGTGAATCCACTACCTTATTTGTAATTTTGTACTAATGTTATAAAAAATATTGGAGTCTTGAGTATGGCAATTTGTTTTTTTCCTAATTCTGCCTAAACTATTATACTGATGGACGATGCAGTCTCATATTAGAGTGCTGGAATCTACGCCAGAGAACATAAGTGTGCTATTAATGGGTCTTGAGTATCTCATCAATATCTCATATGTGGATGACACTGAGGTTTTTAAGGTACTTTTATCGCTCATCCACTGTGGTTTCCAACTTCTTCACTATAATGGTTCTAATAATAACTAAGTTGCATTAATTTGATCTGACAGGTTTGCTTGGACTATTGGAACTCGTTGGTTCTAGAGCTGTTTGAATCACCTCATAATCTGGACAATCCTGCAGTAGCTGCAAACATGATGGGGTTGCAGGTGCAATAGATTATTTAGTCCCTTTTCATTTGTTTTAATCTTTGAATACAATCAATCCATCATTGTTTGAGGTTGAAAGACGTCAAGTTTTCCGGTTGGTTATATGATGCATATAGGTTCCAGTTTTAAAGGTGAAGACTTTGAAGGACCAGTTCTAGTTGCATTGTTTAGATAGTGTCTTCTTGTTGTGTGTGTCCTTGATGACTGCCCAACGAAAAGAAAATGAAATAAGTAGTGTATATTTAAGTAGGTTTCTCAAAATAGGTCTGAATATTGAGAATAGTAGAGATTCAATTGCCATGATGTCATGGTTCTGATGAAGATACCCTGGTATGAGGAGCATAGGCCTTATCTTAAAAAGAAGGTTGTGTACATCATTGCTAGTAATAAAGCGCCAATCATGTGGTGAAATTCCCATAAAGTTGCTCTTCTCCAAAAGCTATTGCTAGTGAATTTGGTCAGCTAATGATTATGGTTTCTTAGAAAGTTTTCCGTCACTTTCGGAAAATTGCACATCTAATCTATGGATAGGGATTGAAAGCAGGATAGTTCTAACAAGAATTCCTTGATGCCTGATTTTTGTATTTAATTATCAGATGCCAATGATTCCGGGTATGGTTGATGGACTTGGTTCACAAATCATGCAAAGGCGACAACTTTATGCTGTTCCATTGTCGAAGTTGAGATTGCTTATGATATGTCGTATGGCGAAGCCAGAAGAAGTTCTGATTGTTGAAGATGAAAATGGAAATATAGTTCGTGAAACTATGAAAGACAATGATGTCCTCCTGCAATATAAGGTCTTATTCTTATTGAAAAGAAGATTGACGGGAAAAGCTGAGAAAAGTGAAATATTTTTTTAACATCAATATCTGTCAAATGCATCATTTAATCAATACATACTTTATGAAGTGCACAATTTACCTATTTATAATTAACTGCCTGATGATGTGCATGCTCCAGTGAAGCAAGTGAAGTGAGATAACCCTAATGTGTGTGAGAATCTATTGCTATCCCTTAGTACTAGCCTCTCAGAACGCATTTGCGGAGGTTTTTTTATTGACATTGTCTACACGTGGAAGGGGCTATTTGTTGTCTGTCTTGCATTACTATGACTGACATTTTTGGTGAAAAGGGGAATGTAAAACCTTATCCAACATATCATTAAAAGTATCCTCAATGCTGAAAAAAACTGTAAATGGGAAGCATTTTACTCGTTTGGTTGGGTGGGTTTCTCTTTTGGATGGTTATTCATCAAATGGATCCTCTGCCCCTCACATGCACAGTTTGAGGTTCAATGCATTTTTTTGTTTGAAGTCTCAAGTCTCCTAATGAGAAATAGTTGCCCAGCCTTGTTAGCATGGTTTTTAGGTTGTTCCTAGAGCTCTCTAATTAGAGTTTATCAATGTAAAGAACTCTGGCATGCTTGTTATTTCTAGAAATTAAAACATGCATAAGACTAAATGAGCAGGACCTCACAAATCACGATTTGTTTGGTTTGTTTTTGATTAAGGTGGAATGTGTAGATCAGATGAAATGATTTCTGATGATGTAGATTTGTCTATATGCTTGCGGAGTAGCTGTATTGCTGATTCACGTCATAATTCTTCTGGTTTTTCTCTGGGATTTCATATATGATGTTGTTCACTCACTTGATGATTCACAATTGGCAGATAATGAAGGAAACACTGATCTACTTGGCACATCTTGATCACGAGGATACTGAAAAGCAGGTGGGGTTACTAGCAATATCTCTCTCTCTCTGCACGCGCGCTTTAATTTCTTAGCCTATGTCTAAGTAGAAACTGACCTCTCAATTTCTCAAACAGTGAATATACATTTATTTTTTCAATTGTTGTAGGTTGAATTAAGAGAAATTTGAAACACCTAAACACAGATGTAATAACTGTGAAATAAGTGCGGATATTCATTATTCCTTCTAAACTCTTTGCTGGTCTTCTCTGGAAATGAAAACCATGAGCTTTGTCTAATGAGCATTAGGTAGATAAATTCGCTTAGGTGATAGAATAAATCATAAAACTTCTGCAGTTTAATTCACTTAGATTGAGGGAAAATTTGAATAACTACATTGCATTTATTCGGGTAGTAAACAGCATTTTATTAATTGTGCTTTTGCCTGGAAGTGTAGTCCAACATTCCATTGACCCTTTTAATGGGTGCATGGAGTTTCAATTTTCATCAAGGCTTGAGTTCACAGTTGATCTTTTGTTTAGAGGAACATATATTGACCATTTATCTAACAGCTTATGATAGATCACTTCATATATATGGTTAATGCTTATTGAAGTCGGATGTTTCTTTGCATTGAAGGATGTTATGGAACATATGAGGTGGAATTTCATGTATTTGGTCAGATTTTAATATTTCCGTATCAGAAGAGCATCAGTTAATTCTGTGGAATGCAAATATTTGATGATTATAAATTTATAATGGACATTGCATATCCTTTCTTCAGTGCAAGAAGCTTCAAAATATTGATTGAGGTTTGATATATTAACTGGGACTGTGAACGTGCCAGTTTTGCATCCTATGCATTGATCCATTTTTGGAAGGCTTAATGTCTTGTCATCTGCAGTCAATCAAGTTTTCATTGTGTTTATGTTTTATTTAATGGGTCTGTGGTCGTACACTCTTTACACCACATTGATCACTTTTAAGGCTTGACGTACCATTATCACTGCTTGCCATTTATATGGTAATAATTGCTGATCATTGTATTCTTACGTATTGTTAATCCTTCCTCTGTTGGAAATATTTATGCCCTGTTTGTTTCGGATTAAAATCAGATTTTAATCTAAGTCAAAGTCAAACCATCAATATTAACCATATCTTTCATGAGTCCTACAGTTTTTTAACCACACATTTCAAAAACTTCTATCACAATCTATTAAAAATCTAATTTTAATCCTCACCAAATAATCACTTAATATGGTCCATTTCCTATGTCCATAGCTTTGGATTAATAAGTGGTTGGATGTCAATATAGAATTGGATGACCTTTTTCTAGCAGATTAGGCTTTATCGCTTGTACAATGTCTAATTCGTGGATACGGATACTGATGCTAAATGAATGTAATGTATTGTTTAATTCTTGTGTATGGATGCAGATGTTAGAAAAATTAAGCAAACAATCAAATGGAGAGGATTATACCTGGAACAACCTCAACACATTGTGTTGGGCAATTGGGTCTATATCTGGGTCAATGGTTGAGGAGCAGGTAGGCCACATTTGTCTTTAAATATTTCTTTTGTTTTGCTTTATGCATGACTCATTAGTACCCTCCTTCATCAATGTTATTCTTGTGTTTGATTTGGTCCATCTTTAATCCCTAGAGTCAAATGCTCTAGTCGATCTCTTACATCTTTTATGTTGCTAATTTCGGAGTTGTTGCGAGTCATGAAGCTTTTTCTATATTAGTTTTAGTTTTAGTTTAAATTTAAAATTAAATTTTTATGTGCATATATCCTATATTTGGTTCATGCTATAAACATTCAAACTACTTTTTATTCATACATTTCTAGCCACCCATAAGTATTACCCACTTATCCACCACTTATTTTTATCTATTTATAATTTAAACCGATTATAAACACTTCCTAAACATGCTTGTAGTTATATCCCTTGTTTTTATTGCCCCTTTCATCTTTTGATATTATCTCCCATTGAAATTAAACTTTAGATGTCATAGATGTGATGCCCTAAATATTAGGAAGTTTAGGTGCCACCACAACGTACATAAATGTCTCAATAAACATTTAGAAACAACTTTAAAATCAACCATCCTTAATAATAGCAAAAATAAAACTTATTGCCATGAATTTTCGGAGATTTTTATATAAAAGGATTTACTAATTAAAATCTCTAATCCATTGGCCACTTTCCAAACTTCAACCTCGATCCTAGTTGTCTGAAAAGTGGGTGCACTGCAAATTGTAAAGCGTATTAAAGTTTCGATAAGAATCTTATCATATCATACATTAAGTTTCGAACTTTAGGTGGTAGAAATTTCTTGTACATAGCACTACTGAACTTCAGTCCCTCATCGTGAATTTATAAGAACCCGTAAAACTTATTCCAAAATTTAATAACGCAATGGACAACTTACATAACACACTTACCTGGAGCTTAAAAGAATGAGAAGAAAATTCTGTTTAATGCATTGACTTCTATTCACCAAGAAAACTAATATTTTTTTTTAACTATTGTGAGAGGGGGATGTAACTTGTGTGTGCACGGGAGCCAGTACATGAAGAGAAAAGTAAGAGAAAAATGAGAGGAATGGAGAGAAAAGAAAAGGTAGAAGTGAGCGTTGGTTTTGAGGCAATTATATAGTGGTTCTAAGATTTGACCAATGATTATTGCTTTTTAGAAAATAGTCCCAAATAAGGTTTGTTACATGTTTTACCATACTAATACACATCATATATATGTAACTGCTACTAGACTTTAAGGCAAGAATTTAACTTTTTGAAAGTCAAATCATATTCTAGTCAAATATGTTCCAATCACATAAATTTCTTTCTTAAAATATGTATAAATTATATTTTAATAACTATAATTTTGGTCAAGCCTTGGGTTTGCTCCCAAATGGTCACCAGTTCGAGTCCCTTCAGGACCACTGAGGTGAGAAACGGCTGTAAATTTCAGGGCCCCGTGAGATTAGTCGAGGTGCGCCCAAGCTGGCCCGGACATCCACGGTTATCAAAAAAAAAAAAAAATTTAATAACTATAATTATATACATATATTTATGTAAACACATCCGTATAAAGGAAACTATTCTAACTAATTTGCTTTCCTAAAAGTAAGGGAAAAATTAGTCTTACCCTTAAATAGTTTTTTTGGCAATTATATATAAAAGAAAAACATCTTTGTTTAATTAAAACCCTATCTGGTAATGTATATAAATTTGCATAATGGTCCCTAAGGTATGGATAGTTGAATAACTTGGTCCTTAAGGGCCTGTTCTCTTTACCGTTTTCAAACTATTTTCTGTTTTCGATTTTCCAAAACAGCGAAATCGCGTTCTTTTTCCTATTTTCGAAAACGCGTTTTTGAAAACATATTTTTTTGTAATTAAAATATAATTTATACATATTTTACGGTTATAAGTTATTTTTACGGTTATAAGTTATTTTTGTACATATTTTACGGTTATAAGTTATTTTTACGGTTATAATTTAAGTTACTTGCAAGTAAATTTTACGGTTATAAGTTATTTTTGTGCTTTGAATATTTTTTTTGTACATGAGTGATTTTTTTACTTTACTTTTTATATTTTATTAGTGAATTTTTGTTTTATCATTAGTATTTCGCTTTATAAACAATTTTTTATACAAAAGTGAATTTTTATCTTGTAAATAAATTTGATTATTTTTTTTTTCATTTACAAGTTAGTTTTGAACAAAATATGTGGGCTTGAAATAATTATTGTCTAGAGTGTAAAATTGGAAGAGGATTTGAGAAACAGTCACCCGCCAATTTGGTGAATTGAGAAAAATGGTCAAAATTATATTACATCAATTTTATGTGGTTTTTAAATCACCCAAATCCAGTGTCCAAAAAAGCTAATGAGGAACGATTTTCCCTACCTCTCATAAACTGTGCTACCCAAAATTGGTCAAGAAAAACTCCCAAGCAGCCCCTCGAACACCGAATTTGTTACCTTGTGTCCATCTCGTTCAACAGTTGCCTCTGATATTAGGATTGGTATTTCACAGGAGACCATTTTCTCTCTGTTATTTTTCATAGGTTTCAACTTTTTAAATTGTGATTGAATTTAATCTTTCTGTCAATGCAGTGATTGTTGTCAGTTTTTTGTATCAATAATGTACCATATATTTTTGGCAGGAAAATAGATTTCTTGTGATGGTGATTCGTGATTTGTTGAACCTCTGTGAAATCACCAAGGGGAAAAATAACAAAGCCGTTATTGCTAGTAATATAATGTGAGAACTCATGACATTAAGGTTTTATTACTCTTTAGATTCTGACATGCACTACTTGAATGCTGCTTGAAGGTTCTTCTACAATTTAGAGAAACTTATCCCGTTTCTAATTTGTCGGATTTCTAGGTATGTGGTCGGGCAGTACCCAAGATTTCTGAGGGCCCA
Source organism: Fraxinus baroniana (assembly GCA_903798355.1). Classification (NCBI taxonomy): domain Eukaryota; kingdom Viridiplantae; phylum Streptophyta; class Magnoliopsida; order Lamiales; family Oleaceae; genus Fraxinus; species Fraxinus baroniana. The sequence goes on along the minus strand of CAIGRO010034150.1, from coordinate 12,167 downwards.
CTGGAAGTTCTTGAAAACAGTTGTGAATAAGTTGTTTGAGTTCATGCATGAAACACACCCAGGAGTTCAGGTTGATTCTTTTATGTTTATTTTTTTAAATTCATCTGGATGAAAAGTTGAAAACTGTGCACATCTCATACGTGTCTTCATGTTGTGGAGATACATTTACTTTCCGGTAAATGATTTTATCATTTTATCGGTGTTTCCTACACTCTGATATAGTAAATTTTTTTTTTTTGCCCTTTTAGGACATGGCCTGTGACACATTCTTGAAAATTGTTCAGAAGTGCAAGCGTAAATTTGTTATTATACAGGTTACGTTGCTTTCGATCTTTCTTGAAAATGCTGCCTTTTGTTTTATGATCAGTAACTTCATGATAATAAAAACATTTACATCGAGAGTTTATCTTTTAATGCCAGGTGGGGGAAAATGAACCTTTAGTATCGGAACTCTTGACAAGCCTTGCGGTGACTATTGCAGATCTTGAGCCTCATCAGATTCATTCTTTCTATGAATCCGTAAGTCCCTTTTATATTGCAAATATTTGGTTCCATGGAAGGTTTTAATTACAATTTTCTTTTTTTAATGTTAGTCATAGCCTGAAACTTTTGTGCGAGGCATTAACCGTTGCCTTTCCTCTTTAGGTTGGCCATATGATTCAAGCAGAATCTGATCCACAGAAGAGGGAGGAATATTTACAGAGATTGATGCAGCTTCCTAATCAGGCAAGATCCTTGTTTATCACCTTTCTTTATGTAATGAAGCCCATATTATTCACCTCTTTCTGTCCCTTAGTTGGAGTCCCATAGCTCGTGGGTAATATTAAACATTGTCTTCTGCAGAAATGGGCTGAAATTATAGGACAGGCCCGCCAGAGTGTGGATTTCTTGAAAGATCCTGATGTCATAAGGGTAGTGCTTAATATATTGCAGGTTTGATTTTTGAAGATTGGGATCTTAGATATGTATGGAATATGTTGGCTTATGCATAGTGATGGCAACTTTTGTCATACACGTATTATTCTTTATGAGTTGATGGAATATTAGTATTTTCAGGACAGTGCTTAATTATATATTGCAAGTATGATTTTTGAGCAACCCTGGGATCTTAATTATGTATGGTATATGTTGACTTATGGAGAACATGGTGATGATAACTTTTGTCATGCACATGTATTATTCTTTATGAGTTGACGGAAAATTAGTATTTTCCATTATTTTGTATCACTTTTATTCCCGTCCCACATTTTTTTTTAGACTTTTCAAAATTGTGATCATGTGAGTTTTCATCCCAGTCCTCACGAACAGATTCTTATGCATTTGTTATGTTTCTTGGCAGACAAATACTAGTGCTTCCATTTCTCTTGGAACATATTTCTTGTCACAGATTACCCTGATTTTCTTGGACATGCTCAATGTGTACAGGTATGTCTAGATTTTGGTTTTAAGTTTCACTGCTTCATTTATTCTTCAATCTTTGGAGTTCTATTCGTGGCTCTTTATTCAGTAAGTTCGGTTTTTAATTTCTGGGCTTCTATTTCATGCAACAGAATGTACAGTGAGCTTATATCTACTAGCATTGCTCAAGGAGGCCCGTATGCCTCCAGAACATCTGTTGTAAAGCTTCTACGGTGAGTTTTCAGATATTAAATGTCTCGTTTCTGAGGCACAATAGATTTTCGATTCTGTTCTTTTTTCAACAGCTCGGTCAAGAGGGAAACGCTTAAGCTCATAGAGACATTTCTAGACAAAGCTGAAGATCAACCACAAATTGGGAAGCAATTTGTGCCTCCAATGATGGAATCAGTACTTGGTGACTATGCCCGAAACTTGCCTGATGCAAGAGAGTCTGAAGTTCTCTCTCTTTTTGCCACAATCATTAACAAGTATGCAGTGTTCTTTAGTTATGTTGATGTTTCCTGTTGGAATTGTATTTTTTGTGGATTCTTTTTCGATGTTTATTTATTTCCTTCTGCGCATTGTTCGTTACTCATGTAGATACAAGGGGACAATGATTGAGGATGTTCCTCGCATATTTGAAGCTGTTTTCCAGTGTACTCTGGAGGTTGGTGATGCTATCTTTATACTTAAGCCCCCAAGTATTGTTTTTGTTCTAAACAGTGTATTATTCTTGTAAAAGTATTCTATAGTCAATTGCCACCTAGTAGCCACTAACTTGTACATTCCTTTATTTTCCTGATTAATACACCAATTGAAATTAGATGCAATTCCCTTCCATCCTCAAAATGCACAAACTGCCATGCATGGACATCTATATGTTGTGTAAGTAGATATATGCTAACGCATGCAACACGTAATATACTCAAAATTATTGCCTGTCATCAAAATTGGATATGTTGAAAATGTAGCATCTTTGCATTTCTTTCTACAATATTTGGTGTAAATATCCAGTAGCTGCCCCTTCTACCTCTACACTCATCTGTACACAGACACATATATGCTTATTTGGAATTGGTTCTCTCTCTATTGTTCACTGATTTCTCTGTCCCTCTCTCTCTCTCTCCTTTTTTTTTTAATAATAATTTTTTTAAAAAAAAAAATGTAA
>CAIGRO010034145.1:0-16328 GCA_903798355.1 Fraxinus baroniana | reverse complement strand
ATTCAAATTAAAGTCTACTACTCGTAGTAATGATATTCTTACTCCTAAAAGCTATTACTTGTCAAAGATTTATGAACAAGGCTTCTTGTACAGAAGCCTTGTCACAGGCCCTCTCACAAAGGGGGGCCCCACATTAATTTTTTTTCCTATATGTGGGGCCCCCTTTTGTGAATGGCCTGTGAACAAGGCTTCTGTACAAGAAGCCTTGTTCAAAATTTATATGTTGGTAACACAAGCTAAATATAAGTGCGGGTGAAAAGATTGTTGTATATCGAACAAAAAAAAAAAAAAGTTTAATCCACAGGAACGTGATTAAATACTATAAATATGGGTGGAAATGTAGTATGTAAACTATAAATGAAAACCAAAAATTAAAATCAAGAAGAAGAAGACGAAGAATTTGAGGCAAGTGATTTTCACTCTTTCCTTAAGACAAAATTGTCCCGCAACAGTGCTCACGGTTCACGACACTTGTCTCCCAAGATACAACGGATTCAACTTATGGTAGAAGCACTTCAAACCACAAGCTACGGTGAACTTTCAACGGAGTTTATATATAAAAAGAAGAAAATGATTTTGAATAAATTTGGAAGTGATTTGCAAGAGTTTTGATGCAATGCCTAATGCAAATTTGGTATGGATGCCAATTGACGTCCAAGGGGTCCTATATATAGAGGATGGGGGTTGTGAATGAAGTGTCACACTCCAAACTTAGCAACTTTTGACAAAGGTCGCACTATTCACTATACTTAGCCTGTCGCCATTGCCACGCTCGAGTGATAAAAATAGTGACTTCGTCGCTAGTCTGTCGCTCGAACGATAGTCCAGCGTCGGCTAGCAACACACTTAAGCAAATTTTCGACAATTTCCTCTATTTTCTACTCAACTTTGGACCGTAATTTCTCATTCATTCGGATCAAGTCCGAATATTTAACAAAAATTGACACGAAAGTCACTTTATCAAGTTTTTGGTTTTGACACTTAACCAAATTTTCAGTCTTATAAACCAATTTCCAACAACCCCTCACATGAATGATAATTTGAACATGCATATGCAATGCGAAATTATGATGCATTGTAGAGAGAGTGGAAAAATAATGCATCAGGTAAGGTAGCTTCCGCCTTCTAGCTTCAAATTTCTCTTAGTGAAATACTATCAGACTTACTTAGCTAATTGATAAACGTGACGTCTGGAACCATTCAGTCGTTAGTGTAAGTCAAGACAACAATACTCTCACATATGTCTTCCCTAATTCGTTCATAGTTCTTATGACTTGGTTCGTTTTTGTCCTGAATCACCCTTGGGTTTCATAAATGTTTAGAGAATTGTAGCCTCGAGCAATTCTCATTAAAGCGATCCCACTTCAGACTAACATAGGTGACCTCCTATTAAGAGTATTCTGCTCCACTCCACTTGACTTAATTAAGATACATGAATCATTAAAAGAGTATATTAACATCTAATCATTATACAGCTAGAACTTTAGTATCATATGAATGAGTTAGGAAATAATTTCCTAAGTGCTTCATTGAATCTTCATAACTTAGTTATCCCTTTGAACCAAGATCTTGGGNGAATGAGTTAGGAAATAATTTTCTAAGTGCTTCATTGAATCTTCATAACTTAGTTATCCCTTTGAACCAAGATCTTGGGATCTTCAGTCAACAAGGTGGGTTTACCATTACAAAGATCATTATGTAGTATGCTTTAATCCCATTTCTTTCGGTAGGCAACGTACTTGATCCCTAGGCAAACCTTTTGTAAGTGGATCTGCAATGTTCTCATTTGATTTCACATAATCTATGGAGATGATGACATTAGAGATTAGTTGTTTAATGGTATTATGTCTGCGATGTATATGTCTAGAGTTATCATTATACATACTGCTTTAAGCCTTTCTAATAGCCGATTGACTATCACAACGTATATTAATCGCATGTACCGGATTGGGCCAACATGAAATATCTTTTAGAAAGTTACGAAGCCATTCTGCTTCTTTTCAAACTTTGTTTAAAGCAGTAAACTCTGATTTCATCGTTGATGAGCTATACACATTTGCTTTGTAGATTTTCATGATACAGCAGCTCCACTAATGGTAAATACATAACTACTAGTAGATTTGGAATCCTTCATGTAGACATCCAATTCGCATCACAACATCCTTCCAATATCGCATGATATTTTCTGAAATGTTATTTATAAGTTAAGGTATACTTCAAGTACCTAAAAACATTTGTTAAAGCTTCCAATGATCATGACTTAGATTACTTTTGAATCTACTAAGTTTATTTACAGCATATGCTATATCCGATCGAGTGAAGTTTGTAATATACATTAGATTGCCTATAACTTGTGAATACATTACATTCACCCGTTTTTTTTACTAAGTATAAACTTGGGTCAATAGGGATTTTCGCAGGACTTTTCCCTAGTATATTATACTTCTTCAATACACTTTCAACGTAATGAGATTGGGAACATATAATTTCTTTTGGTGTTCTAGAGATCTTAATCCCTAGTATCACATTAGCAACACCCATATCTTTCATATCAAAATGCTTCGTTAGCATTCTCTTGGTATTTAGCATTAGTTCGTGACTATTTACCATTATCAACATGTCGTCCACATATAGATACACAATCACATAGGCATTTGGTGTATGTTTTATATACACATACTTTTCACACTCGTTTATCTTGAATACGTTCGACAATATTATTTTGTCAAAGTTTTGGTGCTATTGTTTAAGAGCTTGTTTCAATCCATACAATAGCTTAACGAGTTTGCAAACCTTGTGTTTGGTATTAGGAGAGACGAACCCTTCGAGTTGTTCCATGTATATCTCCTCTTTTAACTCACCATTCAGGAATGTCTTTTCACATTCATTTGATGAATCTCAAGATTGTGTATTGTTGCGATTGAAATTGACAATCTTATCGAAGTGATTCTAGTCACAGTTGAATATGTATCAAACAAGTCAAGTCCTTCTTTTTGTCTATATCCTTTGAAAACCAACCTAGCCTTATATTTGTTAATGGATCTATCAGGTTTAAGTTTATTGCTAAAAACCCATTTACACCTTAAAGGCTTATTTCCGGAAGGTAAATTAACCAACTCTCAAATATGGTTTTGCGTTATTGAATCTATCTCACTATTGATAGCTTCTGTCCAATGCAGTGCTTCTGATGTAGACATGGTTTCATCGAAAGTCTTTGAATAATTTTCTACCATATAGGTTAGAAAATTTAGGCCAAACGAAGTTGATATTATTGCCCTTTTACTACGCTTCTGTTCTTCTTCATTTGAAATATCATTTGTAGTATCATAAGTTCTCTTATTTGAACTTGCACTTTCCTTTTCCTTACAAGAAAACACATTCTCGAAAAATGATGCATTTCTCGATTCAATTATGGTTTCCTCATGTACATCTTGAATTTCGAATTTGTGTACAAGGAATCGATATGCACTACTATTATTGACGTATTCAATAAATATGCAATCAATTGTTTTAGGACCAATATTCACTTGCTTAGGCCTAAGGATTTCAACCTTAGCCAAATACTCCCATACTTTCAAGTGTTGGTAGGAAGTATGATAACCTTTCCATAATTCATATGGAGTCTCTTTCATTTTCTTAAAGGATATCGTATTAAGAATACTATCTTTCGTTAAAATAGCATTCTCTCACAAGTTCTGAGGCAACTCGAAACTCAACAACATAACGTTCATCATTTTCTTAAGAGTTCAATTTTTGCGTTCATTAACACTATTAGGTTGTGGAGAGTATGGTGCCATTGTTTGATGAATAATTCCATATTCAGAATAGAATTCTTCAAACGGTACCCTGTATTTACCTCATTTATCACTACGAATATTCTTTATTGTTTTACCAAGTTAAGTTACAACTTCGTCTTATAATGATTAAAGGCATTAACACCTCGTCTTTACTTCTTAAAAGAAAGACCTAACAATACTTTATACAATCATCAATGAAAGTAACAAAGTGTTTCTTCCCACCTTTTTTTGTACAATCATCAATGAAAGTTACAAAATATTTCTTACCATCTTTAGTTTGAATATATTTCAAATTACAAATGTCGCTATGTATTAGCTCTAAAGGTGTAGTGTTCCTTTGAAACAAGTGGAACGGTGTTTTAGCCAATTTTGTTTCAACACACACTTCTATTTATGATTAGTATCGATCTTAAGCGCCAAAATTAAACTTTGATTCATAAGTTTGCGCAAAGATTTATTGTTCACATATCCTAATCGACTATGCCACAACCAAGACAACTCAAGCATATAAATAAAATTTAAAGTTTTATTCATAATGCTTTACCTTGGTACAACATTAAGAACATTCATTTTGAATATTCAATCACTCATGTATCCCTTTCCTACATACATCTCATTCTTAGTGAGTACAAATTTATCGGATACAAATACAAGTTTAAAAACATTTTACTAAGTAGAGACCCGGACACTAGATTCTTCTGTATACCCAATACATGTAGGACGTTGTTGAGGACAAGTTCTTTTCCAAATGTCATCTTCAAAGTGATATTCCTATGTCCTTCAACTTTGAAACTTGTAGAGTTCCCCATGAAGAGTTGTTCTCCATCCAATTTTTGATAATTTGAGAACATCACCTTATTTACACACACAGACGAGTAGCACCAGTGTCAACCCACCATTCTCTTGAGTTTTCAATGTGGTTGCACTCGGAAATAACTCCAGATAAATTCATCTCTTGCATCCCTTCAGAAAGGGTGTCTTTTTCAACCATTTAGTATGTGCATTCTTCTTTGGTTTTTGACATTCATTTAAGCGATGTCCGGTCTTTCCACACTTGTAGCAGTTCCCTTTGAAATTTTTGGCTTTCTTGGAGTTGTCTCTTCGTGGTGCCTCACCGGAGAACTTTCACTTCTGGTTGACAGCCTTCAAGTTAGTTTCAACAAAGTTTGCTCCAAGTTGGACAATATGACTTCTATTAGATTTCCTATTTTCTTCTTCGATCTTCAAGATAACAAGCAACTCTTGCAAGTTCATTTCCTTGCATTTATGCTTGAAGTAGTTTTTGAAGTCTTTCCACATATGAGAGAGCTTTTCGATGATGTCAGCAATTTGAAAAGATTCGCTTAATTCCATCTTCTTGGCATAAATGTCATGTAATAGAACTTGAAGTTCTTGCACTTGACTAATCACCGTTTTGGCATCACCATTTTGTAGTGCAAGAATTTGCCGACTATGAACTTCTTAGTTTCGACATGCTTGGTCTTGTATTTTTTCTCCAAAGAATCCCACGTTTCCTTGGCTGAGTTCTTCGAACTATACACTCTATATAGTGTGTTGTCCAATCCGTTTATGATACAATTTTTACATAGAAAGTTCGAGTACTTCCATGAATCTAAAGCAATAATTGATTCACAATTATTGTCTCCTTTTTGTACCGCTGGTATAGTTTCCTTCAGAAACTTTACCAAGTTTAGAGTGTAAAATAGAACATCTTTTGTTGCATTTCTTGAAGTCCACACCTCCAAACTTTTTTTGATTTTCTCCATGCGGGATTGCAGTATTTTGAAGTGGTATAGCCAATGGCGGAACCACATTGTTTGAACCATCTTGACTCGAAGTAGCCTCAGTGGGTCCATTTTTGTTACAGAAACGAAGCTCAACTTAAATAAATATTTTGACCGAATGCCCTTCCCTGTTTGGGGCTCTTCCATAAAGTAATTGTATACATTCTAAATATAGTAGCAAAGCTAATTACAATAATTTACAATCAATTACATAGGTAATTATAGTATAGGCAATTTCCGTAATCTTCCGTTTTTGTAATCTCCGTAATTCTTCAATCTCATTGACATATCTTTTGCAGAGAAATCTTTGCCTGCATTCTGCTTTCCAATTTTGTTGAACAACTCAATAAGAAATTTCCCTTCCCGTTTTACAACTTGTTTAAAATTCGTAGTTATACTCCCATCCTCGTATCTTTAAGTTTTATAGACTTAGTTGGCTATATAAACTAAATACGATTATATAGGGAACACCATAGAAATTTACTATCCAATTTAGATTAATCTAACCTGAGCTCGAGCTGGAAGAATTGGCATCTTTGTCTGTTCAAGAAAACTAGCACAATCTCCAAGTGCAAACACATCTTCAATGGATGGAACTCGTAGCCATTCATCAACACCAATTCTGTACAAGTCGAGAAATTTAGTGGATGCAATCCAAGATGAATGTATCGAAATGAGAAAGATAACAATTTCAAAACTCAAAGATTATACCTTCCATCGAGAGACTTGGGGAGATTTAGTGATCTAACAAATTTGGAGGGACCAACCCCAGTAGACCAAACAAGGAGGCCATAAAAAACATCGATTCCATCACTAAGGATGATCTTATTTGAGTGCACCTCCTTGACAACACCTCTTACAAGGCGAACTCCAACCTAGGATAGATTAAGGATCAAGAGTGATTTAAACTAACGAAAAAACATATTGACAATTAAAGATATAGTGACTTAAGTTACCTTTGTTAAGTGCTTTGTAGCATATTGCCTTAAGCCGACATCAAATGATGACAAAATCTCATTTGCCTGTAATAGTAATAAGATGAAAACAACAAAGAAAAAAAGACAAGATTCCTGTAAGAACAAACCAAACAAGTGTGAAAATACACTTGTTATAAAATTATACCTCAATGAGAGTAACATGAATGTAGTTTTTGACATGAGTATACCGCTGATGGACATCTCTCATGATAAAATCACTCAATTCACCACTTAATTCCACCCCAGTAGGTCCACCTCCAATAACAATGGAATGTAGTAGACGTTCCTTCTCTTCCTCTGACATTCCTGTAATGTTTACCGGATCCAACTTTACTTCTATTCACAATTTCAATACTTATTTTTAGGACGGTGTCAATTAGTTCATTTAACATAACTGAAGCTTACACAATCTTGTTCCTTTAGATAATGCAAAAAGAATGATTCACAAGAGCTAGTTAAACCAAATAAAGCCACTCTTCTAGGTATTTTTTCCCAAAATATTTGCTGTTCGTTATGGTAGCATACATCAACCGAGAAAAAAAGGTTTGCATTTTTAAGCAATATTTACTCTGACTAGCTCATGCCAATATAAACAATGTTAAGCATAAAATCTTTGTGCCTCGGGTATCAAAATGTAGAAAAAACATAACTATCCGATATCTTTAGTATCATTCAGGGCCACACTTGGCCTTGTATAAATTTATAAATGTGTTTACATCAAATAAAATATCAAATAATTCTATTAGTTTCAATCTTATACAATAAATAGATTACATATTATTTACTTCCAGAACTTGTTTAAAAATAGCAGTTGTCTATTTTCTAGTATCAAGGAACACATAAGTTCAAAGTCTTACATTTTCTTTTAGCAAAACTTTGTGAACTACTGATGAGCGACCATGTATATTCATCAGTCAGTTTTAGTGTAAAATATATTTTTCTTCTATATATTTAAATTTCATTTATTTTTCATATGATTTAGGCAGTTAGGGGAGTGTTTACCTGGATTTTCAGAAAGCATCAGATTCAACATGAGTTTCTTCCTGATTTCTTGGGCATGAGTCACCTCACAAAGGAAAAATGTGTGTTCCTTAACACCCTTTATACTGAAGGTTAAGGGCTCTGCTCCAGAAGTAATGACAAGCTTGTCGTACACAACTTTAAATTGGTAAGGTTCACAAGAGAGTCCACCTTCACCAATGGTCTCGCAGTACACCTGATTAAATTAGACAATTTATATGTCAAGTCATTGAACTCCATCATCAAGGAAGGAACCATCAAAATGCAATGGATATTATAATAATCTCTCTTTTTAGCCTCTATTTGATTGTCATTATTTAGAAAAAAAAAATGATGTTTTGAATAATGATTTTTTGAAAAATGTGTATTTAAAAAGTAGATTTTTTTTTTTGTTTATGTGTTAAATATTTTATTGTGTGAATGGTTGAGAATAAGTATAAGAATGAGTTTTGGTTTAAAGGGAGACAAACAAACAATTTATATGTGCATAAGTTACTCTTAGAAACTTGTTTAGTGAAAACCAGATAATTGGACACTTGTTTGAATCATGTAATTGACTATATGTTGCTGGTAGTTCATGCTTGTCTGTGTTCACTCCAATGCATGAAGCTAGAAAGAAGTAAGAATTGGGATCCTCGCGTCTGTATCCTACTAACCGGCTCAACAACAAATCGGAATTCCAAAGTTCCAACACAAGTTAAGGCAAGCAGGGGCGTAAATACCATATGATTCCTCGATGATACGCAAATGACATCATAAATCTTGGTGTCGAGCCCTTTGAGGAATCTACATGATGCCCATCCACTACCAAGAACTGCTACTCTAGGCTTCTCACCAGGCTTTGTGGGTTCTAGGGTAAGATATAGTAGGCTTTCTTTCTCTGAATCATATTCATCGATCGCTATATGTGCATGAGAAAATTTAGGTTGTGGTACCACCCTCATTCCCCTACTTCCAGAACTGTTATGATCTACCTTTTTAATGCTAAATAGATTGCTACAAACAGTAATATTTTCAATGAAAGGTGAATAGCAATTATGTACAGATTCTCCACTGCACAGGTGATACTTCTCGGTAGCATTATTGTTGTTGGGTTTTGATACCTAACAAATCTCGGGCTATGATGTCAAATCGATTTTAGTTTGGATTATACTTCATAGGCCTCGACCGAGGAGTGAAGTGAAATGTTAACACCATAATTGAACAAACTTATCACGTAACCCACTTGGGCAATTTGAAACAGCCTAATTATGTTAATGTTGCTCATGGCCCAACCCAAATGACTTGGATGACTTTAAGGTTGTTAGCCCACTTATCTCATTTCATGTTGGGCCTATCATTTGACCTGAAGCCCATACCTAAACTATACATATTTAATATATTGCCCATTACTATTGAGGTGTGGAATGTGTGTGAGTAGCCGTATTTTTTGTAGAGAACGCTTATGTCCTTTTTTCTTTGCTTTGTGCTATCGGCTTGGTGCCTTCTCTTGGGTGATCCGTTCCTTTCATTTTCTTTTGTGGATAAACACATTTTAGCCTCCATCTCTTCCCACCATTAAGATCTTTGTGGGCTATAACATTTTGGAGCAACTAGTTGTTTTTGGGATAGGTATTTTGGTTTATGATTCGATTGGTTTGGTTGTGGTATCGATTTGGATTAACTAAGCCCTGATTGTTGGAGATTGGAACCAAATATTCAACATATGGTGTCAGAGTGAGGTTTGGTGTAAATCCAGGTGAAATCGACAGAGAAGAAGAAGAGGTACTCGTGATTTCTTCAAGGGACAGAACCTGCTTTCTTCGATTCCGGCCAAACTAGCTATCAGATGGAAAAATTGAAGGCACGTCCATTCTCTACAGATAGAGGTGCACCTAGTGGTGGTGTGTGTGGGCTCCGACGGTAGTGCGTGGATTTTCGACGGTTTTCAACCAACTTTTTTCGGGCTGTTTGTTCATTTTAAATTCCTAAACGTACTGATATTGTATTTTAGTATTTCAGGCTTTGCAGAAAACTTTGGACGATTCTACCATTGGTGAGTTCAACAGTTTTGAGGTTGTAACTGCAGAAACATTTACTGAATTACTTTAGGCCATAAATTGCGGCCATAAAGCGGTAAATTCGTATATCTCATAATTTACGGATTCAGACAGGTCCGCTCTGATAAATTGGCTAATCCTTTTAAATTTCAGAACTAGCGTGTTATCGTGTGGGTGACATTAGGATTTGGGTTACCGTGAAGGGGTAACCATTGCTTATGCTAGAAATTTAGGAATTAATTGCTTTTTTGAAGTGTTGAATTTGAATGCAAGTTGGTAATTGCTTTTGTACTGTAACTGTTGTTTAGTCATTGTGTGAGATTGCATTGTGTGGAAATTTGAAATTTTTTTTTTTATATATCTTCGTGTTGCATTGATTATTGTATTAGAACACCTGGAGTTGACCCGTTCGAACATTCCCTTGATCTAAGATCGTGAATCCTAAGAAACTCTAGGAATTAAAAACGGTTTATATTGTTACCTTACGATTACTTTGCGTGATCTATTTGTACATTTTTTGTTGTTTTGTTTTTTAAAATGTCTTTATATTTCGAAGTTGGAATTTTAAATGAGAAATGAGATTTTTCAATTTAGCAACAAAGTATTTTGATTCAACAAAAAGTTTCAAAGGTTATAGATGACAGATTTTCTGAAAATTTTACAGAAGTACAAAAAGAAGAATATGATGAATTTGCATACACTTTAATTTTTTTTTTCCTGTCTGACACTGTTTTGAGAAAAGTAGGAAAACTTGATTCTACCAAAGAACTTTGGAAAAAGTTGAAAAATTTATATTTGCTTAAGTATACCCTCAAATAAGTTGTACTTGCTTGAAAGATTTTTCAATTTTAAAATGGATCCTTTAAGAGATCTTGATGACAATTTGGATGTTTTTAGCAAGTTTGTTCAAGATATTGTTAATTGTGATGAGAAGGCGTCCGAAACTTATAAGGCCATTATTTTGCTTAATTCTTATTCAAATTAAAGTCTACTACTCGTGGTAATGATATTCTTACTCCTAAAAGCTATTACTTGTCAAAGATTTATGAACAAGGCTTCTTGTACAGAAGCCTTGTCACATGCCCTCTCACAAAGGGGGGCCCCACATTAATTTTTTTTCCTATATGTGGGGCCCCCTTTTGTGAATGGCCTGTGAACAAGGCTTCTGTACAAGTATGTGATAAGTATGGTAGGGACACCTTAACTCCTGAGATTGTCATAGATTTCCTTAGGAGTAAGGAAATGGAGATTAAGTCTGGAAAAGAAGATAAGAGAATTGGTAAGTTGCATATGATGAGGAGTAGAATGAAGTTTAAGCATATGAGTTTGGGTAGAGTTCAAGACAATGGTGATTCGAGTAGTGACTCGAGTGATGAGGGTGGTAAATAGAAGAGCAAGGGATGTGACAAGTCTAGTGGTAGATGATATTACAATTACGGTGAGTCTAGACACTTTAGTAGAGATTGTCCCAAGAAGAAGGATAAGCAGAATGGTAAGGTGAGAGGTGAGGCAAATTTGGCTATAGGGTTGAGTGATGACCCTAATGATGTGTATTGAATGTAAGCCTAGTTACTGCATATGCATCCATGTGTTATCATTTCTGTATGTGTGTGATTGCTTAATTAAGTGCATGATTATATGTGCATTTCAATGTATTTGATATGTGCATTATATGTGAGTTTGGGATGCATTAGCAATGTGTTGTATGTCTTTTGGTAAGGAGAAACATAGATGCCTAGGGGTACATTGGTGATTGTACCGTGGGATATGGAATGTGGCATTTGGATCACTAGTGGAGAGGTGATTGAATGTTGGAATCCTTTATCTGTGGAGAAACCTGATCAGGTGGAGTGCGGGAGAGACACTTCTATCACTTCTGTTAGGTGAAGACCCATTATTCACTTAGGTTTGGAGAAATGGAGTGGTGATAGAGGATTATTTCGAGAACTTATGATCTATAGAGATCTACCAGTTAGACATGTGTTGAGTGATTAGTCTAGTGAGCATGATGGGCAATGAGGTGAGATATGTGTTCTCCAGGTGGGAGCAACATGAGATGAGATAGGATAAGTGTGGTGAGATCTTCTTTGTAGGGTGATTTGTGATTTGTTGCATATGTGTTGGCCTGTTGATTAACTTGGTGTTAATTTATTGTTCTGTGTGAACATGTTTGAAAGATCTATGTTATCCTATTTGATATCTCAGTCGCATATTTATTTGCTCTTGATTGATTGCTGTGATTATCTGCTTCTACTTGGGTGTTCTTGATTTTAGCCCTGGTGAGTACAGGTATGGTATGTGTTTCGGGTTCAAAACACGAGGTAAGGTCTGTGATACCTATTTTATTGGTTACCTTGATTATGCAAGTATAAACTGTTTGTTTTGGTTGCTTGCAGATTCATTGGGAATCAAGGTGGAGATCTGTTGGGTTTTGATACTCAATAAATTCCGGACTATGAACTAGTTTTAGTTTTGATTATACTTTATAGGTCTCGACCGATGAGTGAAGTGAAATGTTGACACTACAATCGAACAAACTTATCACGTAATTCACTTGGACCATTTGAAGTAGCCTAATTATATTAGTGCTACTCATGGCCCAACCTAAATAACTGGATGGCTTTAACGTTGTTAGCCCACTTATCTCCTTTCATATTAGGCCTATCATTTGACCTAAAGCCCATATCTAAACTACACCTATTTAACATATTGCCCATTACTGTTGAGGTGTGGATTGTGTGTGAGCAGCCGTGTTTTTTGAAGAGAACAACTTCAGTCCCTTTTTCTTTGCTTTATGCTCTCGGCTTGGTGCCTTCTCTTGGGTTATCTGTTGCTTTCATTTTCTTTTGTGGATAAACACATTTTAGCATCGATCTCTTTCCACCATCAAGATCTTTGTACGCTATAACATTTTGGAACAACCGGTTGTTTTTGGGGAAGGTGTTTTGGTTTGTGATTTGATTGGTTTGGTTGTGGTATCGATTTGGATTGACTTAGCCCGGATTGCTGGAGATTGGAGCCAAATATTCAACAGTTGCCAGTGGCACCTGAGGATCATCTGAAACAACTATGTCTTGCTAGTGCCATGTTGAGAGCATCGGCTGATACTCTCAATATATGTTGAAAAGACTAAGTAGGTTCAAATAGTCTATCACCCCTATAGTACCACTACAATAAATTTATTATGCGATTATATATGAACAAGTCAAAGACAATTCTTTCCCACAAAACCCAATTACTTTATCAAAGCAAGAAGACGGTGGTTTCTACGATCTTCTAATTAAATGACAAAGTCCACACAACTATTCCATTCAATTGATGACAAATTCAAATAAAAGACACTTTGTAAAACTCTAAAGAAGGCAGCGATTCTGCCCTAAAAAATGCTTGATATAAAGCTAGCGCTTCCAATACAATCTCAGTCCTCAAAGCCCCATTTGAAATAATCGGAATAAAAAAGTAGAAAATAACAAGGAAAAAATCATAGGCATTACATTTTTCAGCTTAAACATCAAGAAAAGACAAATAAACAGAACCCCCCAAAAAAAAAAGTGAAGCGATTATCTTATAAATTCAAAAAATCAAAGATCAAAGATTCCTATTCTATTCTAAAACATACATTTTTGAAAAGTAAATCATCTCCATGTATTATTTCATGTGTTAATTTTGTAAATATCAATCTCCTAATTCTGCAACTAATATCACTCAAATAAAATTTTTACAACTACGTACTTATATTTCTATTGATCATTATTTTACCTAATTTACATAATGGCTAGCTCATTATCATATCATAGGAACGAAGATAGCTTGTTCAGTTTCTTGTCGAGTTTTCAAATATTAGATGCAAAGGCTAGTTGTGTTGTGGCGTTCGACGAGAGGAAAAAGGATTAAAGTTATTCTTTCTAAATTACGAAGGTAGTATTTCTTCAACTTTCGATGCTATGTGTTGGTTCTGATCGAGACATATATTTTAGTAGCATTATATCTTGATGATAATAATTTGACTCGCGTGAAAAATTATTTATTGTCAAACACATTGCAACGAATGAATCTACCTATCACGTGTTACAATAATTGCACATTCTTTACAAAAGTTTAATTTGATTAATAAAATTTTAGTGTATCTTGTATAAGATGTATGGCTCACGATACTATTTTACAGAATTTATAGAAGTTAGTATTTTCTTTTGTTGTGATAATATGTTTAAATATAGTTAAGTTAGTCAATGATACAATTTGGTGCAAATGTATTGGAATCTATCTAAGTAAATTAGGGATTGCAAAAACGAAAAATATGGAGGCATGTGGATTTTGATTGAAATTATAATAGTTTAGAAACTTTGATTTGTCACAGAAATGAGAGAACAAATTTTTTTGTATTTAATTATAAATGACACGGTTAATTGATGATGAGCGAAACATATACAGTTTGTTTTATAATTTGTTAAACATATTTTCGTAATCAATGAAATGTGAATCCCCTTTTTTCAATTTAAATTATATATTATCTTCTTTGTTAAATGTTTGTTTAGCATTCTCATACTATAGAGTAATGATTCAAAGTTATCGAATGTATGTGTTACAATAGATAACACATTCAAAATAATTTTCTTATCGAGTACCAATTATTTTTTTCCTAGATGTAATGTTTGATCTTCATCCCAAATTGAACACTGAACATTACTTTCAGTTACATCAAAATAATTTAAACTTTACATTCAATACAAATATACCCTTGTTACTGGAAGAATTATAGAATTTTGCAATTTGTATTCTAGTTTGAACTGAATATATTTAACTTTTCGTAAGTTAGAATGTATGAAAGCAATATGCTCGGATCACCAAAATGGAAAGAGACATTAATAGGGGTTGAGTTCTTCAATGATGGAATGCACAACGTTATCAATATCCAAAATGTCTACTATAATCCAAGACTTATTCACAATACTCGTGACATTATCAATACTTGCAGACGTAAGGTCTATAACGATTAAAAAAAGAAGTTGAACCTCAAACTTGAGGGCTCCTCATCGCCCCGCCCACAGAGCATCGTGAATGAGGTAAATCGCGGGATGTGCCTCAGCATGTCAGGGTACAAAAGCTACCATACGGGTGCCCACAAAGAGTCCAATTCCAAACCTTGTTAGAGGCAGGAATCGAACCCACACACTACGACTGTCAGCTCAACTGAGACTACCCCAGTCCTGTCATTTGCACCACCGAGCTATACCCAGAGGGGCTAAGGTCTATAATGATAGATCATATGTTAGTAATGACTTCAAAAAGATGAGGGTGGCTTTGTTTCTTCTTTTCAGATATGAAATTGCAGACAGTTTAGGTGGAAATGTAAAATGTTTCATTTTGTAAATGTTATTATTCTGTATTTATTTTAGAAAATTATACATAAAATATTCATTTGTGTACAGTTTTAACTTTACCTACATATTGTAGTTGATTCCAAACCCGGATAAAGGATGATGGTGTTAACAAATATATGATTCCTTACATTTACAAGTTCCTAAGAAATTTATGTCATCAATAGACTTAGATGAGCAAAAACGTAATTTTTGGCTTTAAAAAAAACAAGGCAAGTTGCGAGCTCGCCCCACGGTCGAGTACGAGTCCGCTCGTCCCATTAAACATCCTTAGCCTTAAGTCATATTCCCCAAAATAAATTTCTCTATAGTTATTTTACTAATTGTTCTAAGGGAAAATTACCTAGAACCCTACAATTAAAGATTAGTTTTCATAAACAAAAGGTTAAGTTTAAAATTCATATAAGAGGTGGTAATTAGATGTTATTAATTATGATTAATAAAAATGTAACTAAACTTAATCGCCCCACCAACCCCCGAACTCCCAAATCCAAGATCATTCTTCCTTCTCTCTATTTCTCTACCCCCACGCCACCCTACCCCACCCAACCCCCCAATCTGGACCATCTCTCTAGCAAAGTAGAATCGCCGGACAAAAGTAACTGCACGTAGGGGTAAGCTGTTGTGCAAAGTTGAGCAAAACCGCTATGTACAACTATTTACTACTCTATCCGCCATGTGTGACGATTTACCACTCTATTCGCCCACCTCCACTTTCTGTACCATCTCTCTGGTGGCTGCACGATGTGATTCGCTGTTGTGCGAGGCAAAGTAGAACCACCACGCATAGAGGTATGCAACTACTTCGTCGTCAGTGTCGGAGCCACTATTGGTGCAAGCGGCGACGAGCTGCTTCCCAAGATTCAGCTCGAGTCCATGGTGTTTCTACCAGTCGCAGCCAATTCTCCAACACCAATGTCAATCTCCGATAAAGTCAATGGCGTTCTAGTCGTTTCAGCTTAGATTGACGTGTGCTAAGTCAAAAATTGAAATTACCAAAGAACAGTGGAGGCATGTGGTGAAGGAAAAGTTTTGGGAAGTTTGATTTTTGTTGTTGACGGAAATGTTTTGGGGCAAACCAGGCGATAGTGCTTGCAACAGATATGGGTTTTTATATTTTTTAATTTTCATCAATCTTTAGTCGTGGGTAGTTCTTTCTATCAGATCTGCTGTTTAGTGATAAGTGTGTTTTACGCACTTATTTATACCACAAAACATAGACTATCGTCAATAGATATGTTGAGATATGGCTTAATTCGATATAATTTGTGTTTGTACGATTATATTGATGGATGAAATGAAAAGTGTGGAAAATGGGCGAAAAAGAATCGAA
>CAIGRO010034140.1:0-11086 GCA_903798355.1 Fraxinus baroniana | reverse complement strand
CCCATGAACAAGAATCAATTATCGACAAACAACCAAAAACCATTACATATCTTGTATGAATAGAAACATTAAGGAGCAACCACAATACAGCCATATGGAACCTTAAATTGATTGTTTTTTACTCAATATATAAAAACATTTTTCCCATGAACAAAAACAAAAATTAATTATCCACAAAAAACAATTATATATCTTCTTATAGATAAGAATATGAATACAAACATTAAGGAAAATGATAGGGAACCTTAATATGGATATGAATACGGAAAAACGATGATGATAGTGAATAAATTTTGAAACACGAAGAGAATATGAAATTTATGTTCATGGTTATCACTTAAGGATAATCTTAAATTATGTAATATATATGGATATATTTAAAATATCGGATGAAATTGAAATACCAATTAGTCAACTAAGGAGGCTATCTCACTGTAGCAAAACTAGATTGGAGCAGGGCAAATGTGAAAACTCGTGTGACAAAAATAAAAGTGAATCCAAGGTTCCCTCTTTTAATATAAGAGTGAAATGTTAAAATCTCCCATTATTTTTTTTTAATATTTCAAACTCTAATTTTTTTTTTTATTTACAACTTTTTTTGATTAACATTATAGAGCCTAAATAAGTTTTTTAACACGTCAGTTCCAAGAATTTAGAGCGTTACAAGTTGGTGTTTGAGCGTAGTTTTTTTCTTTAAACTTGCATTAGAAGCCATATCTTAGATATATCGTGTCATATATTAAATTGCTCAAATGTTTTAAAGAGGATCGTGAGCACTATGCATGCCATAGCCTCGCTATGCCGATTTTGAGGTAAAGAAAGTTTATAAATATACTTGTATCTATGTGATGAGTATGAGAAAATTTATTCTAGACACAACATTAGAAAGGTATATATGAGTATTAGTATATTTTTGAGTTTGAATACTTTTTATGTATAATCATTATTGTACCAAGTATTTTGAGATTGTGACCAAATTTAAATGTTTATTTAAGTTCTCGAGAATTAATGAAAACTTATTAGATACCCAATAAATGGACTTTGAATAATTGGTATGACACAGATGGTACAGACTAAGAAAACTTGTAGGACGACAAGTTCATTGATGTCTCGTCAATATGAGATTGTAGGGCAGTATGAAGGGTATCGGTGGAATTTAGTGTACGATATGGGACAACACATTTGGGAGATGTTAGTAAGGTGGATAGATGTGAGGCAACTAGGCCATATGGTCATTGATCAATATGTTACCCTCCTTCTTATTGATATTTTGTCAAAAGAATTACTATAGATGATCGAACCAATTTATGATTATTTGTGGGGAATTACTGTACCTAAGGATGGGCCAAAAATCGAAAAACCAACGAAACCAAATCGAGTGGAGTCGTTTATGTTGGCTTGAACAAGAAACCGGGTTTGTTCTATTAATTTTAACCATGAAGAAGTTTGGTTGGGTCAGTTTCGATTTAAGCAACCAATCCGTTAATTAACCGACTCAACTCGTCAATACATTTTTTTTATTTTAAATTCATATTTTTAAACTAAAAACAAAATAATAGAAACATGAATATAATCCTTTTTTAAATAATTTGTTTACCGTATATGCTTCTTCTATCAAAACTCTAAACTCCAAAAGAAAATTAAAGAAAGGAGAAGAATTAATCGTTGTAAACTCCAAATTCTGATTATAGCCTTACTTATATATATATAGAGCTGTGCCTACCTTACCTCAAGAGATTGACTATGAGGTCTTCTGCGCAGAGCTGATGTAGCAAGCCCAAACTGAGATCCCCGAGAACGATAGTGCACTTACTGAGATGTAGATTCGCAAAGATGCACCTCCACCTATTTTCAGATGATGTGGAGCAGCCTTCCAAGAAACCTATGTTTCATACAAGCTGGATTAGTAACGATGATGGCAATGATGAGTAGTGGTGGGGAATTTTAGTTGTTGTTGATGTCAAGTAGGATTCTTTTCGCTTTTTTGTTGATTAGCGTCAGACGCTCTTTTATTATTTTGTATTTGTTTTGAAGGATTCTTTCGAGATAATAATAAAAGATTTTGAGTCGTAAATCATTTTCCTATTTTGTGTAAAGTATCGTTGACTCCTCTAAATGAGATTATAATTATTTTGGTATATAGGAATATGGCAAAAGCGAGGAAAATTAGAGAGTTAAGGCGGGATATTGATGAGTTGAAGCAGGCATTGATTGCTCCGGCTACACCTCCAGTACCTTAGGCTCCACCACTTTCCAAAGCAGTGTCGGTGCCACCAACGTTCTTGGCTACACCTCATATTCGTGTGGTAGAGTAGTTCCACAGATATTGACCCCTTACTTTTGATGGCAAAAAAGACCTTTTGGCAGCTGATGAGTGGATGCGTAATATTGAAAAGATCTTCGGGCACATCTCTTGTCCACGACAAAAGCCATTATATACTGAGTTTATACTAGTCGAAAGAGCAGGCCATTGGTGGGAATCCTCATCACTTACTCACACTAAGGAGAAACAACATAATCTAACTAGGACTCAGTTCAAGATGGAGCTAACAGAAAAGTATTTCCAACAAGCTCTACAGGACTATAAGGAGAAATAATTCTTAAGACTGATACAGAGAGATATGGAGATTACTAAGTATGAAAGCAAGTTCAAGGAATTCACACCTTGTAAGTACTAAACTAGTGAAGGTAAGATATTACGAGAGGGGCTTGTGACTAGAGATCATGCCAATTGTGAGTTCACATGATCTCACCACCTTTCATGCAGTGGTGAAGAAAGCTCAAACAGTAACCTATTCGAAGATGAATTTGATAAATCAGGGACAGTGTAATGACTTTGGAAAAAAAGAAGTTGCGGTATAAGAACAAGAATACTAGACGGTTTAAGAAGCAGACATATGTAGGCCAACCAAGCAATAATTTACCCCAATGTCTTAAGTATAATAAGTTCTACGGAGGAGAATGTATGTATGGGAAATATGTTTTCTATAAGTGTAGCCAACTAGGTCATGTTGCCTCTTCATGCCTATTGATTAAGAAACCAGAGCAAGAAAATAATGAAAAAGCAAGGGTGTTCGCTTTGACTTATGACGAGGCAGCCCAAAATACAGACGCAATCGCAGGTATTCTACCCGTCTCTAGTATTCCTGTTTACGTTCTTATGGATTCTAGTGCAACTCATTCGTTCATATCTAGTGCATGTCTAGTTAAAATTAATTATTCATGTTAGAAAAGTGATAGTGTACTAGAGGTTAGTATGCCATCGGAGGAACTATTGATACAAATAGGATAGCGAGGGGGATTCAAATCAATTTTGATGGACTAACTTTAGNGTGCAACTCATTCGTTCATATCTAGTGCATGTCTAGTTAAAATTAATTATTCATGTTAGAAAAGTGATAGTGTACTAGAGGTTAGTATGCCATTAGGGGAAACTATAGATACAAATAAAGTAGCAAATGGAGTATTGATAAATTTTGATGGACTGACTTTAGAAGCTGACCTATATGTTATAGAGATCAAGGATTTTGATATTATTTTGGGCATGGACTGGTTGGGTGGTAATCGAGCCATAGTAGTATGTTTTGAGAAAGAAGTAATGTTTCGAAGGTTAGGAGAAGAAGATTTCAAATTTTATGGATCAAAGATTAAGGTACCCCATCACGCCATCTCAGTTTTGAAGGCCTTCGCATGTTGAGTAAGCATGATTGTCAACAGCATATTGCCAATCTTACTAGCACTTCATCAAAAGAGATAATATTAGATGATATGCCAATAATGGAAGTATGCCAATATGTTTCAAAATGATCTACAGGGTACTCTATCCGATAGACAAGTGGAATTCACGATATATATGGTATCGGAGCTACTTCTATGTTCAAAGCTCTGTATCGAATGGCACCAAAAGAATTACAAAAGTTGAAAATCCAGTTAGAGAAACTTCTTGACAAAGGGTTCATCAGACCAAGTGTAACTCCATGGAAAGCTCCAGTACTATTTGTAACGAAGAAATATGGTACTATGAAGCTGTGCATTGACTACCATGAACTAAATAAGTTAACGATCAAGAATAAATATCCCTTTCCTAGGATTGAGGATCTATTTGAACAATTGAAAGGTGCATCCGTGTTCTCGAAAACTGATTTAAGGTCGGGCTACCATGAAGATTAAGTCACTTGATATACCAAAGACAACATTTAGGATTCGATATAGGCATTATGAGTTTACGGTGATGCCCTTTGGCTTGACGAATGCCTCTACGGTGCTTATGGACTTGATTAATAGAGTGTTCCATCAGTATTTGAACATTTTTTTCATCGTATTTATTGACGACATACTAATATACTCGAGAGATTCTCAGCAACACGAAGAGCATCTGTGGATAGTTTTGGAAACACTGCGTGAGGATAAGTTGTATGCCAAATTCAAGAAATGTGAATTTTAGTTGGATTGAGTAGTGTTTCTAGGTCATACTATAACAACAGGAAGTATTGAGATAGATCAATCTAAGGTTGAGGCTGTGTCCAATTGACTGAAACCAACAAACATTGGAAAAGTGAGAAGCTTTCTAGGTTTAGCCTGCTATTATCAGCGATTTATAGAAGAATTTTCCAAGATCGCAAAGCCTATGACACAGGTGTCTCGAAATGGTACTAAGTTTGTATGGTCAGAAAAATGTGAGCATAGTCTTCAAGAGTTAAATGACGACTCGTATCAGTACCAATGTTGACTATCCCTACTGGTTCAGAAGGTTTTATAATTTAAAGTGATCATCCAAGCTTTGTTTAGCATATGTCTTGATGCAATATAGGAAAGTGACAGCTTATGCTTCGAGGCAATTGAAACAATATAAATTGAATTATCCTACACTTGATCTCGAACTAGCAGTGATAGCGCCGCCTTAAAGATTTGTCGCCACTACATATACAGGAACAAGTGTGATATCTACACCAATCAAAGAGTCTCAAATATTTCTTCACCCATAATGAGTTGAATATGAGACATCGTTGGTGGTTAGAATTAGTAAAAGATTAGGACTGCTCTATTCTGTATCATCCGGGTAAAGGTAATGTAGTCATGATGCGTTGAGTAGAAAGAAAATGGAACAGTTGTGAGCGTTGTGTACAAGACAAGATCATTAGATCAGAGATTTTGAGAACCTAAGGATTGAAGTGTTAACATCACCAGTAAAGATCAGGCCGGATGTAGGAGCTGAGAAGAGGAAAGGATTTGAGATAGTCGAAAATAAAGCCTTGATGTTGAAAGGTCGATTGTGCATACCAAAGGACGAGTTATTGATGAATGAGATTATGACTGAAACTCATTCTGTTTTTTACACCGCACATTCAGGCGAAACCAAAATGTATAAAGATTTGCATGACACATTTTGGTGGAGAAATATGAAGCGAAAGATAGGTGTATTTGTGTCTAAATGCATGGTTTGTCAGCAGGTGAAGGATGAACATCAGAGGCCGTCAGGGACATTGAAACCCATGAACATACCCGAATGGAAATGGGAAAAGATTGCAATGGATTTTGTCATTAATTTTCCTAGATCAACGAGAGGTCATGATACAACTTAGGTGATCGTGGATCGACTGACAAAATTTGCTCATTTCCCATCGGTTCAAACATCCTATAGCTTAGAATAGTTCACACAAATTTATGTCAGAGATATTATGCGACTTCATGGTGTTTCAATGTCTATCGTATCAAACAGAGATCCGAGGTTTACTTCGAAGTTTTGGATAAACCTCCAGAAAGCTATGTGTACCAAGTTAACATTTAGTATTGTATACCGCCCTCAGGCTAACGGACAATCAGAACGAACTATCCAAGTTCTTGAAGATAGGTTGAGAGCTTATGTCCTAAATTTATGTGGTAAGTGGGAAGATAGTCTATCATTAGTTGAATTTTCTTACAACAATGGCTTTCAAGCCACATGGCGTCGTTTGCCATTATATTGGGATGAAGTTGCTAAAGGAAAGTTTTGGGTCTTGAATTGGTCCTGTGGAGGTTATATATAAAATTAGATAATAAAAAATTAAGATTGTCCAAGATCAACAAAAGAGCTAGGCCAATAAAATGAGAAAATAGTTGATTTTGCAATTGGCGAGAAAGTATTTCTCAAAGTGACACTGATGAGGGGAATACTACGATTTGAGAATAAAGGAAAATTGAGACATAGGTTTATTGGTCCTTTGAGATTCTTAAAAAAATGGGAACGTAGCATATCATTTAGTATTACCACCCAAACTATCAGCAGTATACAACGTATTTTACGTTTCTATACTGAAAAAATATATCTCAGATCCTAGCCATGTGGTAAATGTTCGATCATTAAATGTCCAGTGTGTTATGATGTACGAAGAAGATCTCATAGTGCTTCTTGAGAGAAAGGACTAGTTTCTGAGATATTGAAGGGTTTCACTAGTCAAAGTCCAATGGATTAGACATGGTGAGAATGAGACTACTTGTGAAGGATAAGAAGACGTTTTAGACAAGTATCCCAACCTCCTTAAACAAGTATGTTAAATCTTGAGGAAGAAATTATTTTAAGTGGGGAGAGTTGTAGTGACTAGAAAAATCTTGTTTTTCGTTTTAGAAGAAATTATTTTTCTTGTGGAACTCGAGAATAATTTGAGTTATATTACTACATCACTGTAACACTTTCTAAGAGACCAAATTAAAGTTTTGGTCATGATAGTAAAGTTGTGCGCACTTGTCTTAAAAGCTAATGTAAGGTGTTGAATCCTCATCTAAACGGCAAATTTTTATTTTGGTTTGACTACATTATTTTGTGACAACATTTTCACATTAATTGTCGTCTATGTTAAGTCCTTAAAAGTTTGGAATTTTATACGCTTATTATATGTGCCAAACAACCCTTAAACAATAAATATTTCTCCTACAAACAATCCCAAATTCAACCACGTTATTTTGATCCCTCTCAAACCTATGAACCCTCAATTTGATTTCTTTCTCCACTAATGCATCCCATTTATTTATTACCATCCGCTAACTTAGTTATCTAACCACCCACTTACCTTATCAATTTATACTACTAATTATGTGTCAAACTGTCACTTTCATTTGTATTTGAAAATATTAACCTTCTTCAACTCATTTAGCCACATTTCTCACACAAACCACCATTATATACACACGAGTTCCACGTACCCTTTTTTCATAGAATAAAGACATCTTTGAATTTGAAAATTTTATGAAGGAGAGGCTAAGAGCACACTACAATTTGTTACAAAATTGGACACAAAATGGTATTCAAACTCCAAACATTTGATTTTGTAAGTGAAGTAAAAATTATTTATTTTTTATTTTCATTAAAACTATTATTGTGTTACACATGAGAAAATGGAAGCATCCTTTAATGGTTCGAATAAGATAAGAAGATGATGACTTTGGTACTTGAAAGGGGTTATCAAAATCTGAGAGTAAGTGGACTACTTGATCACCAGTTCACTTTGCAAAATTGACGGTGATACAAATAATCAAAGTTTGCATTTCTAAAACTATATTTTTTCATCATTTATTTAAGTGTTCCTTCCGAGTATTACTTGTGGTACTCATCCATTACTAAAATTTTACAGGTTAATTTGAGGCATGGTAGTGGTTTGGTAGAGTGGCAAATGCTCGCCTATTTGAAATACTTTTTAACTTTCTAGTGAAATTTTCTATTAGGTAAATCTTTTATGAACATTTAGATGACACTTTTATATATGTTGAAAATGCATATTTCGTCTAGTTTTTATATACATTTCACTTCAACTATAATTTAGAAATGTTGGATAGACTATTGGTGAAGTTTAATTTTTGCTGAATTCAAATTTTAGTTTCTATCTTCCTATTTAAAATGGCATAAATCGGCCTACGATTTATGTTTTAGAGTGGAATTAGTATGATTTTAAAGGTTTGAGTCTTCTAATAGTGGTCTTTGGAATTACCTTAATATTTTATCTAGAGAAAAAGTTATATCCATTTTAGTAGATTGTGTTGGGTTAATTTCGGAAATTCTATTCAACATAGTTGAAAAAAATTTCATGCTTCAAATTTCATCGTTGAGGCTCCAATTTTTTATGTGGTACGTATATGAATATTATAATCTCTGCCAAAGTTTTATAAATTTTAGTTGATGTTTGTTAGGCCAAACATATTTTTCTTTATGTTGTTTATTGAATTTCCTCCAAATGTTTTCCAAAATCAAACTATACCATAATTGTCTAAATCTATATGGTCAAATGTTAAGATCTCCCATTATTTTTTTAATATTTCTTATTTAAAATTTATTTTGGTTAACATTATAGAGCTCAAACTAAGTTTTTTAGTGCATCGAGTTTGATGTAAGCACAGGGCCGAATGCGTCAAATCAAGCTTGGGAAAGGATCCATTGATTTTTGAAGGAGGTCCGATAATATGGTAGAGGAAAAAATGGGTGAAAGAGGCAATGAGATTGCTTGCTCAAGTTACACTAGATGAAACGTCGATCACAACAAGCAGGGGAACAAGTTTCATGTTGGGCTCGGGAAAAGAAACAAGATGGATCAACATGATTCAAACAACGGACGAGGAAGCTGTTAGGGACAACTATGCAGTCGCATAGTTGTCCAGGGCATGCGACCGCATGCCCCTTTACCGAAACTCCAAAGGAGAGTTTCAGCTGATATATACGATCGTATAGAGTTACACTATGCGGCTGCATAGTTCATTCTAGTCACGAATTTTTCCATGTTTCAGGTTATCTTCTATTTAAGTTAAAACTCTATTTTGTAATATCTTTTGCTATTTTTTTTTTCCCGTTTTTAGCCAGGTTTTATGGGCTCCTTATAAATATGACTCATTCTTTTTATTGTAACAATACAATTATTGAGATTTATTAAGAGGCAAATTTGTTTTAGAATTCTTGTTATTCGTTGGACAATCACAAACTTATCAAGATTCTTCTTATGACATTCAAATCAACCGGTTGAGACTCTCAAATATTCAATCAAAGTGGTCAACATATCATTTGCATAATGTTGGTTATTTTGATTTGTTATTTTCGAATTAAATCTAAAACTTTGATTATTTTGACTTTCTTAGGTTCGATTTCAATCTAATCGTGAGTTTCGTAGTTCTTCGCTACGTAGGCTCACATTAGTTGGTATCAGAGTTTAGACTCCAAAATTAAGGTTATATCATTTTTTTTTGAGTCTTTATTTCATTTTCTTGCGTTCTTCGTGTTCTTTTATTTAAGTCTTTTGATCTGTAATTTTTCCATCAAAAATTCAAAAGTTGTTTTTGTGCTCATTTTGTGTTCTAATCAACTTTCAGTTTCTTTGCCAGTGTCATAGTTGAATTTCGAGTAAAATATATTTTGACAATCCAAAAACAAAATCTGTGAAAAGTCAAACTTAAAAAAAAATATTTTTGTTATTATTTATCTCGAAAATTGCCGGTCAATTACGTTATCTATTGTGTAAAATTCAAGAACCACTTTCTTGAATTCAAATTATATTCCAATCATCCAATTCAATTCATTTTCTTTCTTGAGTCTTCAAAATTTTCAAAATCTCACTCAAAACCCTAATTTGAATTCTAGGAGAATAATTCCTGGTTGAGTTCGAATTTGTCATTTGAAGCACTGGGCGAAAGCATTGAGTGGAAAAAAATAGAGTGGTGAGATCAATAGAGGGAAAAAGTAGAATTGTGTGATACACGAGCATACATTTGTGAGGTAGAAATAAATTTTAGATCTAAGATGTCTGACAGGGATGGATCAACACCAGACCGAAACAACAACTAAACCAACATGTCACATGAGATGATACATATGTTTGAATGGTTATTTGAAGATGTGCGGAATAGATTGGATAGACAAGACACAGAGCTTGCCAACTTGCATAGGAGAGTTCCAAATATATGGAAACAGGGTAGGCAGGAACCTAGGATGGAGGTGCATGAAGAATATGATTATGGGAGTGATGTAGATGAGGAGGTAGTAATCGAGGCTGAAATGGGTAGGAAGAAGAATATAAGAGTTAGGCTTTAACGAAGGGGTAGAAACTTGGTTGGAGATGAGGTAGATAGGAATATGGGCAACATAAAAATGCCCATTCCACCATTCAAAAGAAGGAGTGATCTAGAGACTTACTTGGAGTGTGAGAAAAAGTTTGTATTGATCTTTGACTGCCACAACTATTCGGAGGAGACGAATGTGAAGATAACGGTCCTTGAATTCACCGACTATGCAATCACTTGTTGGGATCAAGTGGTGACAATAAGTTGAATTGATCTTCGACTGCTACAACTATTCAGAGGAGAAAAAGGTGAAGATAGCGGTCATTGAATTCACTGACTATGTAATCACTTGGTGGGATCAAGTGGTGACAACGAGAAGGAGAAATAGGGAACGACCGATCAATACATGGGAGGACTTGAAAGCTATCATGCAGAAGAGGTTTGTACCTAATCACTACTATCGAGAGCTCTATCAAAAACTACAAGGCCTCTACCAAGAATCGAAGAGTGTGGAAGACTATCATAAAGAGATGAAGTTGTTGATGGAGGACAGGGAGGCCACCATGGCGAGTTTTTTGAACGGATTGAATTAGAAAATAGCTAATATAGTAGAGCTACAACACTATGTGGAATTAGAAGACATGTTACACATGGCTATGGAGGTAGAGAGGAAATTAAAGAGGAAGGGGACAACAATGTACTCATCAGGTGCTTCTAGTTCTAACTCATTCGTGAAATTAAAGTAGGACAACAACAAAGGAGATGAGGTTGTTTCTAAGGGTAAAACTGAATTGCTGAAGGAAAAGGAAGAAAATGCTAGCAAGAAAATGGAATCCCAGCCATCAAAGAGTTGAGACATCAAATTCTTTAGGTGTTTGGGGCTAGGGCACATCATTTCTCAATGTCCAAACAAAAGAGCGATCATTTTACAGGATAATGGAGAGGTGGTGAGTGAAAGAGTGAGTGATTATGAAGGCATGTCGAAATTGGAGGTGGCTAGTGATGGAGGCAGAGTGGAATATGTTGTGGCGAGCTATTGGTCACAAGGCGAGCTTTTAACACTCAAATCAAG
>CAIGRO010034111.1:0-11317 GCA_903798355.1 Fraxinus baroniana | reverse complement strand
ATTCTTTTCTCCAATTCTTCATCAAACATTGAGTTTTACCTACGAAAATTAGGTAATATTTTATTCAAAGAATGGTAAAATATCATCATTTAGGACCTCGAATAAGTGTAGAAACTACACTTATCAATCAGGCTCCCAATTGAGGTCGGCAAAGCCCCACACTAAATTAGGTTAAATGTAGAATTTATAATAATGGATTCAAACTCTCCATATGATGCCATCATGGGACAGCCATTGTTATTCGACCTCAAAGCAATTGTGTCGATGTATCATTTTTCCCTTAAGTAAAATAGGGCAAGTCAAGGGAAATAAATATATCGTCAAGACGTGCCAAGTGAGGATTAAGCCTGAATTCCATATGATATGCTTGGTGGAATCCAACCTCAATCCATTAGATCCATATGTGCCGATGAAAGGTGGAGAACCCGTAAAAGAATTGGACAAAATAGAGGTCGGATTAGGCGACCCACCAAAGGAGCTCAAAATCGGTCACGAATTACAAATGCCTATCCGAGGTCACATTATTGGATTCCTTCGAAAAAACCTTGATGTTTTCGCGTGGGACCACTCAGATATGAAAGGATTGACCCAAAGATCACTTGCCACAAATTGGGACTTGATCCTACAATATGACCACGACAACTATGACGAAGACCTTTAAATCTAGAAAGGTATGAGGCCTTAAACAAAGAGGTGCTAAAGCTGCTCCATAATTGGTTCCTTCGTGAAGCAAAATACCTAACTTGGATTGCCAATCCAGTTTTGGTAAAGAAAAAAATGGTGACTGAAGGATGTGCATTGATTTTATCGATCTGAACAAGGCATGTAAAAAGGGTAGCTTCCCATTACCGAGGATAGACTAAATGGTGGATGCAACGGCTGTACACAAATTACTTAGCTTTATGGATGCAAGCTTTCATAATTGACCGAGGACTCTATTGTTACAAGATGATGCCCATAAGTCTCAAAATTGCTGGAGCCACTTATCAATGTTTAGTCAATGCCATGTTTGCTGAGAAAATTGGTAAAACCATGGAGGTAGATGTTGATGATATGCTAGTGAAAAGCATAGATGCAGAGGATCACTAGCTGTACCTTGCTGAAATGTTTAAAGTCCCGAGAAGATATAGAATGAAGCTGAATCCGCACAAATGTGCCTTTGGTGTGAGCTAGGGAAAATTCCTAGGTATTTGGTAAACCAGAGGAGAATTGAAGCAAATCCAGAAAAGATATGAGCTATCATTGAAATGTATCCCCCGATGAAATCCAAAGAGGTACAGAGTTTAACTGGGTGAGTGGCCGTCCTCAGCCGTTTCATATCAAAGTCGACTGACAAGTGTAAACCTTTCTTTAACATCTTGAGAGGAGGAAAGAAATTTGAATGGACTCCTGAATGTCAACGTGCCTTTGATGAGTTAAAATTACAACTGGCACAACCTCCAGTGTCGTCAAAACCAAAGGCGGGGGAGGTCCTAATATTATATCTGGAAGTATCTGAGCCACATCTTCCAGTGTTATCAAAACCAAAGGCGGGGGAGGTCCTAATATTATATTTGGATGTACCTGACCCTGATATCAGTATTGTTTTAGTAAGATAGGAAGAAAGGGTGCAACATTCGGTCTATTACATAAGCAAGGCCTTGCATGAGGCCGAGCTCCGTTATTCCTCCTTAGAAAAACTGGCTTACTTTGTGGTGATAGCAGCAAGGAAGCTGAGGCCTTACTTCCTGGAACATCCAATTGAAATCTTAACCAACTGTCCATTAAGATAAGTTTTATAAAAATCAGATACTTTAGGTCGGATGACGAAGTGGGCAGTGGAACTCAGCCAATTCGATATAAAATATAAACACTGTTCTTCTTTTAAAGGCCAAGCCCTCACCGACTTCGTTGCTGAGCTTAGTTCGGCCCCAACAGAAGAATCTCCTCATTACCCACTATGAAGACTCTTTGTAGATGGCTCCTCGATTGAAACACAATCAAGAGCTGGAATTGTCTTGATTAGCCCCGACAATCAGCTATTTTGCGAAGCATTGTCCTTCGATTTCAAGGCCTCAAATAACGAAGCTGAATACGAGACAGTCATAGTTGGAGTAAGGATGGCGAAAAATCTGAAGATTGTTCACCTGATAATCCACAGTGACTCACAGTTGGTGGTCAATTAGGTCAACAAAGCATACCAAGCTAAAGAAGAAAGGATGAGAAAATATTCTCAAATCTTTAAGCGAGAGTTCAAAAATTTTGAAATCGTATCCATTGAACAGATTACCCACACTTAAAATAGTTACGCCGATGCCTTGGCTTGATTGATGACAAGTGAAGGAATAAAAGAGTTTGACAACATACCAGTGGCAAGGATCCATCATCCAACCATTGAGAAACTAGAAATTGTCGCTATGTCAACTAACTCAAAATCAACATGGATGGGTGAAATCAGGTCTTTCCTGAAAACAGGTATATGTCCGAAAGATTCTTTTGAAGCAAGAAGACTTCGAATGAGGCCAGCAAAGTATACATTGATTGATGATGTCCTTTATAAGCGAGGATACTCTTTGCTTTTGTTAAGATGTTTGAATGAGGAAGACGCGATGTATGACCTACAAGAGGTTCACGAAGGAGTGTGTAGGAATCACGCTGGTGGATAGTCCTTGGCCTACAAAATTATACGGCAAGTATACTTTTAGCCTACTATGAAGAAGGATGCATTGGAATTTGGTAGAAAATGCAATAAATGTCAGCGATTCGCTCCCAAAATTAAGCTCTCCCTAGTCGAGTTGAATTATGTGATGGCCTCTTGGCCCTTTTTCAAATGGGGGTTGATTTAATTAGTCCTATGTCGATCGAAAAAGGGGCACGAAGTTCGCAATTGTGGTTATGAACTATTTTACAAAATGGGCGAAAGTCGAGCCCTTGGCTAAGGTAATCGAGCAAAGGACTACGAATTTCATTTGGGAATCCATCATATGCAGATTCGGAATACCACACTCCATTTTGACTGACAATGGGAAACAATTTGACAACCATCGTTTCACTAATTTTTGTGAGGAGTTCGACATCTGGAAACTCTTATCTACGTCAAATCACCTCAAGCTAATGGTCAAGTTGAAGCAATTAATAAATCATCAAGCATACTCTGAAAGCTAAAGCTAAACTTGATGCTCTTAAGAGAGGATGGGCAGAGGAACTCCTCAGTGTGTTGTGGTCTTACTGTACTACACCTAGGGATAACACCAGAAAAATCCCATTTTCTTTAGCTTTTTGAGTGGAAGCTATTATCCCTCTTGAGATAGGGATCCACTCTGCTCGAATGATGACATATTGTGAGAAAGGGAACAAACAAGTGTTACGAGGAGAGTTGGACTTAATAGTGGAAAAAAGGAACAAGGCTGAGATCAGGAATGCAGTATATAAACAACGTAATGTAATGTATTACTGTCAAAAGGTTAAGAAACAAGAATTTGAGGTGGGTGATCTTGTAATAAGAAAAGTCTTTTTAGCAACAAGGGAACTAAATTTTGGGACCTGACTAGGAAGGTCCTTATAAAGTAACCAAAGTATTAATTAGAGGAGCATATGAATTAGAAGATATGGAGAGAAGACCTCTAATGCATCACTGGAATGCGGAGCACCTCAAGAAATATTATTAGTAGAATGACAGTTATGCTTTGTATTGCATGTTATTTATAATAAAAAGATATGCTTCTAAAGTATAGGATCGTTAGCATATCTACTTAAGCCCTGCTCATAAGCAAATCGAGTTAAGGTTGCATGTGATGCAACACTTAGTGAAAATTCCTGTAAAGAACTGAGGTTGCATGTGCTGCAACATTTAGTGAAAATTCATGTAAGGAACTACTTAAGTCCTGCTCATGAGCAGCCGAGCTAAGGTTGCATGTGATGCAACACTTAGTGAAAATTCCTATAAGGAACTACTTAAGCCCTGCTCATGAGCAGGCCGAGCTAAGGTTGCATGTGTTACAACACTTAGTGAAAATTCCTGTAAGGAATTGCTTAAGACCTACTTATGAGCAAGCCGAGCTAAGGTTGCATGTGCTACAACACTTAGTAGAAATTCCTGTAAAAATCTAAGTCTTTCTCATGAGCAAGCCGAGCTAAGGTTGTATGGGTTGAGAAAATTTCTTATGAATAGATATCTACAATAAAAACTATTGTCACATACAAACATTCAAAGAAATGAATTACTGCTCAAGTAAAAACATTTAATGAGCAAACCGAAATTCCATTCATTAAAATCAAAATATTACAAAAAGTTCCTAAGAAATTCTTAAAGACCGAAGTACAAGAAAAAAAACTACTGGGCTAGGGGGTCTTGAGGAGGAACGTAAACATGAGCTGCATCCTCCTCAGTTGGAGTGATCCAAACTTCAGCTGCTTTAATTCTTCTTCTTTCTCTTTGTATGCCTCCACCAAGAAAGTAGTATCCCAATCTGGCCACTCCTTATTAATATACTCGATAACTTTTCCCAAGGCCAGCACATAAGCATTCGAGCCAGAGCATCGAATTCAGGGGAATCCCTCCAATCCTCCACCGCTTGGAGGCTTTCAGCTCTACCTCCACCCTTGTTATCGCTGTTGTTTCTCGAGCTGTTGCTTCATCAGCTCTCTCATTTTCGCTCTCAGTTCAGGCATTAACTTTCTCCCTCCCCATGTTCGCAAAGCTTGGAATTCGTCCATAAGCTTTAGTTCTATAGTAAGGTGGTCACTGAGTTCTTCCCTCATTATGTTTAGATGATCTTCATAGTTTTTCTCCTTCTCAGTGAAGATCTCCTTTTTTGCCTCTACTTTCTAAAAAAGAACGTTGGCCTGACCCTTTAACTTGAGCATCTTGTCGAGCTCAGCCTTAACTTGAAAAACAGAAAGTGTTGTGTTAAAAGTCATGATAAAGATAGTAAAAATATATTCAGAAGTTACCTTCTCGGTTACTGACATCATATGAAGGATCATCCTATGGTTGCAGAGCTGAGCTGAGATAATGTTTTCCCCAATAGGCATCTTAGTTAGGACATGTTGCTCCATATCATTCCAACTCCTAGTCATAAGGATGACATATTCTCTCAAAGGGAATGGCAGTGCAGCAATTGTTTCCCTTGTCGGAGAGGGAGCTCGGAGAAAATCCAAGAAAATTTCAGGTTTGTGTCCTCACCAAACCCTCTACATCTGGCCTTTGCAGATCAGGACATCTCTCCTAGGACCTCGAAGAAGAGGCTGTGGCTGTGGTAAAAATCGCCAAAGGAATTGGGTGAGGAGAACTTGAGGGAGCTGGAGGGGTGGCTTAGTTGACCATTCCGTAGAACGGTGCCTTTTCAATGGTTGCTCCACTTCGAATTCAGATTTGACCTCTTCAGGTCGGTTAGTGACTTCGGTAGCAGCTACTTATCTCTTTGCCTTAGAAACCTCAACTTCTATAGCCGCATTTGCTGCTCGAAAGTTCAACACGTCTGGACTTTGACCTACAATAGAGGTCGACGAATGAGTAAAAAGGTGTCAGTTAAAAAAAACTCTCTAAAATCAAAGCTAACAGATCAATACTGGATTGACTTATAAGAATAAGTGACGACAAATGTAGTAGGTCGGCTTGATGTTGAGGTCGACGGAAGTGTTCGAAGTAAGCCTGCCTGAAACAGGTTCGCGTTCGAAATCACGAACTTACAGGACCTTTGTCTGTTAAAGAGAGCTCGGATGGAGTCTACTTGTCCTTGAATCACCGAGCTCAAATGACAGGGTCTGTAGACAGCACAAAAAAAAAGGTTAAAAGAATAGTTCTATTACGAAAAACATAAATTAGAAGCAGAGGAAGTCAATACTTACAGAAATAATGATAAAGAGTGGGGACTATATCCTCTCTATCCACCTCGATAGGATGGAATTGCCAATCCCCCCGAACAAAGAATAGACCGTCCAAATAAAAAAAATAGAAAATGAATAAACGGTTGGATCCAATTAAAACCGTTTCATTTAAAGCTTCTAGGAGAAAGAACCTTCTGTTCCTTACAGCTTATGCACAAGTTAGGAGTGACACGTGCCACTATACATTTATTGAAATGATTATAAAGATTGGGAATTGTGCTTGTTAAGGCCAGTCCATCCGCTAGGTCAGCACTGACCTGGGGGGTAACTGTTGGTGTCCGACCTCCGAGGTCGATTAAGTTCGGATTATTATAAAAGATGAGTGGGTTCTAACGTGAGGTCGATTCAATTGTTAACATCCAAGGTCAGTTATTAAGATCAGATCGGCTATTGTTTTGTTTGCACTAGAAGTTTGTATAGTTTACCGAGATTAAAGGAAACACAATTAAAGATCACTGACGAGATATGTAGATATCCAATCAGCTAAATGCACATGTAAAGATCTGACATCAGCGCCCACATAATCCACCAATCAAATGACTAAGCTCTCTTCCCTAAATAATTATTACTTACTAGGGACCACCTGCAGGATTAACCCATAATGATCTGATAACCCGGGCTTGGCAGCCAATCTAATCAGACCAACAAATGTATTTCTTCAACTCAGAATTACAACTGACAAGACGTGGTGGAAGGTAGAGTACACGCATATTTTCTGCTATAAATAGAAAATAGAAGCCAAAAGAAAGAAAAAAAGATTCAAATTACAACTTTCTTGATAATATTTCAAATATCTCATAAAGAAGGAGAAAATCATAATTGTTGTAAAGAGAAACACTGTAATCTTTCATTACAAAGAAAGACTTTATTTTTCATTAAGTTGGCTTGACTATTTGTCCATACAAATTTCAACGTCAACTGACCCTAATGCACCTCTATTCAAAGTTAGGTTACCCGTTGTGCATTTAATCGACTTTAAACACATCATATTACATTGTTATGATTATCTATGATAATATTGGTATATTATGTGTGTAATAATTAATAGGTGACATTGTTATGAATATCTATGAGAGTATTGGTATGTTATGTGTGTAATAATTAATATGGGGAACATTGACAATATAACAACCTGTTTGAACCTCATTTTTATTGAAAAATGTATTTTGAAATAGTAGATTGATAAAGAATGTGTGATTGAGAAATAATGAAAAATTTGATTTACGTATAATATTATTTTATTAAAAAATGTGATCGTAAATAAGGGAGAAACCTATTTTAAAAATAATGGGGATGAACTAAGAAGCCTTGTTCCCATTATTCGTACAATTTACAAATATTATTCGATGAATTCAAGGATTGTAAGATCCATCAAAATCTAACCCTTAAAGGTACGAGATGGCAGTGGGGCCCTTTATATTTGACATGTAGGATCACGTCCATTTGTGTTTTGATGGGTCCCAGGTTCCACCTTAAATTGGATATGTCATTCTCTCGTGGTCTCACTGTTGCTTGTCGATTTTGATGGAAACATGTAGACCCAGATGGAATGGTGAGAGGGACTGAGCGCGTCATGGTTTGTTTGAAAGATATTTCTTTAAAATTATTTTCATACACACAATTCATGTTATTTCTTAAATCCAAATTCTCGAAAAAAAAAAAAAACTTTTTTAACTTGAAAAATTGACTTTCAAACAAACGCTAAGTATTTCTATTATTTTTGTCAATAAATATTGACAAAGAATCATAACCAAATTAGGTGATTCAAAACCTTAAAGTCGATTCCGTCACTCCGTCAAAACCACACATCTTTTTTAAGATTATATAAAACAGCCCATTGTTTTGAATTTTTTATGCTTAAATCTTACCTATTGCGACTCGTTATAAAGTTTTTATAATATTTTACTTATAAGCTAATCCGATCATGCTCTAATACAATTTCTCATTGGGTTGCTGCGAATATCTTGCTAGCCATTTTAATATTTATGAATAACTCCAGCCAGAAAATTATATATATCTTTTACTTCAAAGTCCCAAGCTTCTTTACTTTTTTGCTGGATTAAACAATTATTTGAAGTGTATATCACTTCTTCACTGCCACCAAAATGCTACTAGGTTCCACCCTTAATAAGTTTAGATTTATATTGTAAATAGCTTAGACTTGTGTAAAAGCAGTTTATGTAATGCTACGTTCTCCGATTATGGGAACCGAATTCGGCCTAAGCTGTGACATGGTCCATATGGGATTTGACTCATATTGTATACGGATTGTCTACTGGGGGTTGGACTCATACGTGATTTCCTTCTGTGTCTGATAAGTGTGATTGTACACTTATTCGAGCTACGAAAGTGGGCATTTGGGAGTGATTATATTGAAAAGATAGTTAATTTTGCTTATTTGCTGATTAATTCAGGAAAAACCCCAATTTGGACAAGTTTAGATGGAAAAGGAGACCAATTATGGAATTTAAGGATCAATGTATTCAAGTAAAAGGACCTGACATTCAAATCAAAAGGACTTGGAATGAACGAGAAATTAATGTGGAAGATCAAAGTGCACTAAACTAGAAGAAATTTGAGCTTTTGTTGGTTACTAACTTATACGCAAACTCAGGGGCCTAATTAGCACGAGCTCGTAGCTCATATGCTTGGCTTGTTACTAGAAGGGCGAGCTCGGCTCGTGGGTCTCGCAACCTTTTTTTAAAAAAAGTCAACCCTCCTCTATCGGGGTTTGAGACCGACTACTTAAATTACGAGTAGACAGAATTAGAAATTATAAACGAACTTGTTTTGTGTAAAAAAATTTTAAAAATTAAAAACAATATTATAAAATAAATTTTTTTGATTAATATGATTAAATTAAATATCACTTATTTGACGACATGCAATTTCGACATATTTATCTTGTAGTCGAAAATGAGCGTCTTCCTAATCATTTACGCACATTAATGCTTCCAAAATATATTCTTTGAGTAAGTTCCTAACCTCGGACAAAACCCTATTACCTGCACTAAAAGTGGATTCCGAAACTATAGTGCTAACCAAAGGTGTTAGAAGGTCTTTTGCAATTGCAGAAATCACTGACCATCATCGTTTGTACTTTTGCCAAAATTCAATTATTTCTTCTGAACTTTTTGTTAAATGTTTTGTTATTAGGCATATTATGACTAAAGTAATCAATTAATATTTGCACACATTCGTTCTTCAATATTGATGGGAAGAGTAGGTGCAGAGGGTACTCGACTAATATTTGCACACATTCGCTCTACGTAATTCATACATTACACATAAAGTTTGTTTTAAATTCTATAAGTAATAGGTGTATTAAAAAGTAAATCTCTTGAAATCTTATCAATTATATATTTAATATGTGATAAATTTCATCGAGTGTCTATGATGCATGCCAAAGGAAATAACATGGGCAAGTCTTCCCAATATTTTATAAACTTTAAAGACATGGAATATATAATTGCAATAAAATCGGGATCATTTTTGTATTTATGAAAAGCTCTTACAATTATATAAAGACATTCAAACACCATACAACTAGTAGGATAGTAAACTCCAGATAAAATTGTGAAGTCATAAAAACTTGTCAATTTTTTTTTTTTTAAATTTTAAAAGCTAAAATCTAATCATTTTCGTTCAAAATAGTTTCATCGTCATTTCTTATATGCCTGTTGTTATAAAATTCGGTTATTATATGTTCAAAACTTTCGCATGATTTTAATAATAAGTAGAGTTCCATCTATGCCCTACGTTACTAACAAATATTCTCGTATTCGTCACCCCCAAACTCCGCACAAAATTACTCAAAGGCTTGTTTTCTACTGGGTGAAATAATAATATATACTAGTGCATCCATAATTCTTTAAATTTCATTCTTAATATGTTTCAAACCATCTTACACAATTAAATTAAAAATATGCCATACACAACGAACATGAAATAAATAATCACAAAAATCAGGTTGTAATACCCTACACAATTTATCAATAACTACTTTATTAACACTAGCGTTGTCGAATGTAAATGAAAGAATTTTACTCATGCAACAATATTCTCTAATAATATTCATAATAACGTTACATATATCATTAGTGTTGTGTGAGAATTCAATAATTTTAAAAGCAATAATTTTTTTATACAAATTTCAAAGTAGGCCTATGTAGTGTGTAGTTGTAACTATATAAGCTCTTTTATTAATCCATTCACATATATCAGAAATTAAAGATATATAACACCCACATATTTTTGTAAATCGGTAATTGATTATTTATTTGTATTAAGAAAATATTCAATTGTATTTGAATGAAAAGTGTTTCGACTTACCCCAACGTAACTCGGTTGAAAATATTCTTTTACGTACATGATGAAATGTTGGTTGTCCACTATTGCTAGAGACAACTTAGCAGCGGCAATGAATTTCTCCATTCCCGTTCGAGCTTTCTCTTCCGAATATATCCACTTGGAAAGTGGCGAAAAAGTAAAACCGACGCCTGGACTATCAAATTGCAGTTGTGTTTAACCAATAGCAAGAATGCCATGTTTGGCCGCACATGCTTGTAGTGACGGTTGAGGTGGGTGGTTTCAATGCCTTTTTGCTATATATATCATTTGTTGTCGACAATATTTACAAACTGTTTTAGCCCCTGTTTGGTACATATTAAAATTTTTATTCTAATTCTTCGACTCATTTTCAACTACACATTTTTAATAAAATAATATTTTTCATTACATCAATAACTTTTTTTTTTCAACAACACATTCTCCATCAATTTACCATTTCAAAATACATTCTTCCAAAATAATGTGGCTCCAACACACCTTAGACTCTAGGACCCCATCGACCACATGACCCGTTGGAATTGATTTAGGCCTCGTTCTGTAGGGATTAAAATTGAAAATATAGCCGTTATTGGATCTCACTCGTATAATAAAACTCAACAATAACGGCTAGTTTTTCAATTTTAATCTGATTTTAATTTCTACCGAATGGGCCCTTAATGTGATCTCAACAATTTGCCTATTTTTTTCCCTTTTGTTTCCCTCTTGCATCAGGAATATCTAATACATGCTCATCGTCATGTTCCGCTCCGAGAATATCAACGTTATCCAAATCAATTGGATTACTACTTCCATGAGCATGCAATTCTGCAATATTTTCAGGAATGGATACTTCGTTCAAGAGCGAAAAATTCATTCCGCAATTGACTTTGTGACGTCAGAGGTGATTCGCCTCTGACACCGAACAAGCCCTCAACAAATGAGTGTGGATCCATTTGCGAATTGTGATGTATCTCTATATATAAAAAGTGCATATCTAACGGAATTTCTTGGTTTAACGGAAAAACTAACGGAATTTCTTGATTTAACGGAAAAACTAACGGAATTTCTTATTTTAACGGAAATTATTTTTACACCACCCCTTACTTTCAAAATTATAATT
>CAIGRO010034086.1:0-11269 GCA_903798355.1 Fraxinus baroniana | reverse complement strand
TTAACAAGTTAACTATTGAATTCATATTGCATTCATACTATAATTTTTGGACATAATTATTGAAATTCGCCTCATGCCCCAAAAATCACAGAACTGACATGTAAGAAAGGTTTTGCGCCAATAAATCCTCTTGTTAAATGGACTTGTTATTGGAACGATAAACTGGTGGCCACTAAATTATATTATTTTATAATAAATTTTAAATAGAATTAATTTTGAATGCAGGAAAAAAAATTAACTGATATGAATTTAGCATTTTGTCCTTTTTAATACGACTACTAGGGCGTTTTTATTAGAAAATAAAAGATTCGCCAACTGTGTGGTCCTCCTACCTAGATGAAACATGATAAATTAAAAATTTAAAACTATTATAAGGAAAATGATTAAAGAAAAGACCTAATCATACAATAATGGCAGTAATACAAACTTATATATACATAATAGGGTAGAGTTGAACATTCATAATCAATATATTATTGGGATAATCAATCGTACAGTGAATTAAAAAGGATAAGCACATAGGAGAGAAGGTTATGCATTGCCTACTCTATTATGTCGAATTCAATGAATCGCGACACGTTCACAAGTAATTACTCAAATTCCAAGCTACCTTAACCTTTCAAGTTGGAGGTTCAGGTGTCTCGAAAACCACTAACATGGAAATCCACATTTGCACATTTGGGATGTTGATGTCAAGAATTATCGGTTACAATATAGTTCAGTACATCAAACGTAGGCCGTATTGTTGACTTATATTAGACGAGTGAAACCCAATAACGACTATATTTTCAATTTTAATTGAATTTTAATATTTACCAAGCACGTTCGTAGTCTTAGACTATTATGTGTGCGCTGATGTTAATTTTCTGGTTCAAAGAAAAGCACTGATACTTCCCAAAAAAGGGCTTCTTTACAGCAT
Organism: Fraxinus baroniana; assembly: GCA_903798355.1. Classification (NCBI taxonomy): domain Eukaryota; kingdom Viridiplantae; phylum Streptophyta; class Magnoliopsida; order Lamiales; family Oleaceae; genus Fraxinus; species Fraxinus baroniana. The sequence continues at coordinate 10,350 of CAIGRO010034086.1, read as the reverse complement.
AAAGATTGTGCATCAACCTTTCTTTTTGCATGGGTACTAAGGGGAGTAGTCATAAAGGGAATGACATATTGAATTCTTGCAAAAGAAAACAAACTATGAAAGATTCGTTACCACATTATTCATCTTCAGGCAGTCAAGCAGAATGATCTCTTATTGGCATGGCATGGCATGGCATTTGATAATGCTTGAATATGACCAAACTTAAGTGTCCCATTTGATTATTGAGCCTTAGGTTGAAAGATTTAATAATAATAGACTGAACCCAGTTTGAAAACCGCGATTGACTGACTTGAATTATAAGATCTTGAATAGAAGATTACCGAATACAAATCAATACAAACCATTACAGTTTGAATTATACAAGAATACCTCAAAGATCTGCAATTTCTTGAAATCTATTAAGAATATATATGCAACATACATCAAACAAATGAAGCTAACATTTAGAGCTTGTAGTGTAGGAAAAAAAACCTCGAAGCCGAATAGTGAAAAACATTACGGATATTACAAAAAAACCCCACCCAACGGGTAAAACCAGGACAAGTTCGGACATTCTAAATTCGGAGTAGTCTCTCAAGGGCTTCAAAGAATAGAGGGGCCATTTCAGGGCTTGGAGTTTTGATTGCACACTTAAGACCAGGGATTCCGATAACTGCTGTAAGTTCAATTAAGAAAGGGATTCCTCGAGGAATCTGAGCCGAAAGATACAACACCTCCTGATTCGTGTGCTTGCGCTTGGCAATAAAGAACATGTTGGAAGCAGCCAGCCGTTCTAAGGTTGCGTCTACGCTGTTCATTACAATCCCGGGCAAGTCTACTGAAACCTCGTTTGAATCAGGTAAAGACTTCCATGTCTGCATTTTTTATTGTGGAAGTTGTCAATTCCCACAAATATTTGACAAACAGCTTATCAGACATTTTAACGGAAAATTCTCATGAGTCCAAGAAATAAAAGTTTAGCAGTTTATCTCGATTAGTGAACATCATTTTAGGACACATGGATACTAACACAGATTTTAAGCTTTTTACCTCAAGGAAAGCGGAGCGCTCCATTCTTCCTTCTTCAGTAAAGAAGACCAGCAACGAAATGTTGTCATTGAAGTACCATACAGGTTGCTGATTGTTTTTCACAGCCACCTGTAGAAGTGTATTTGGAGGACCTGGAGATGTATTTTGAAACAAAACCATAGGCAGAAGAGTGCTTGCAGATGTTCGAGGTTGCAGTGGGGGAACCTGATTGAAAATATAGCATCAGTTAAGGAAAGAAGGTAGAAAAAAGAAAAATCACTTATGACAGAAGTAATAATGACCTGGAGTGGTCCAGCTGCAGCAAGGCCAAATGTATTCTTGTTGAACTGAATCATAAACCCGTCAAGGGGAATCTGGGAGTTGTTTTCAAACAACATACTATAAAATATTTGCCCATCTCTTCGTACCAGCTGTGCACTGATTTGTAGACCTTGACCGGTAGATGCCGGTAATACAACAGGCAAAGGAGGTCTGCAATCAAAGCGAGAATTACATGAGTTTTTCTGTGAAGCACACCCTAAAGGAATTTTAAAAAATAAGAATATCCTGAAAAGGCAGGATTCTTGTGCAATTTCCAAATGACATCAATGATTGGGATGTATTCAAGTAACCTCTTTTTGCAAGTTGGAAATGTACTCCAAACCAATAAAATAACATAAAATTTAGTCCCAATATACATACCCAGAAGGGGTTGCAGGCTGATCGACAGATACAATAGCATTGTTGTTATTTTCCATTCCCATCAGGTCAAGTAAATCTGGCACAGGTGCAGGAGCCGCAGGCACAGTTGGTGCAGCAGCATACTGAGCACTACTTGCCGTAGGTGGTGGCGATGCACCAGCAGCATGGGAAGGCGATTCGGAATATCCTCCTTCACTTCCATCAGGAAACTCTTCTTCCTCAGTTCTCTGGATGGTCTTCACACGAGTTACAAATGCATCTGGGGGCTTGTGATAGACAGAGGATAATGTAGCAATGTTGGCAAGAAGCTCGTCTAGCAGAGAAGAATCGAGTTGATTTGAATCGTCACTGATCACGGGCTTTTCAGCCAAAACAACATCTTTGGCTGACTGAGAGACAAAAGAATACAATGTAAACATAGAAGAATAATGTATGTATAAAGTATGCAGCTCCTTTATGGCAATCCCCGCCCCCTCATATAGGCACAATCAGCAGACGACAGTACACATAACAGATAACACATTGATACGCAAGCTAATTACAGAAAACGATCCCATTCCTCCAAAGATAATAGTGAAGGCGCTGGAGTAAAATATCTTTACAAAACAAAGGGAAACAAAGAGATAGAATTCGGTGATTTGTCTGAATGCAAAGCACTTTTTTTTCCCTCTAAAATTCCAAATGAATATAAAATGGAAACTGAGTATTAAAGCAGATCAAGGGGAAAAAATAAAGCAATTACATACCTCAGGATCAGTTGAAAGAAGACGCCAATAAATATATGCGCGGTCTCGCAAATCTGGGTTGTCAGTCTCCAAGGTGGCATTATTCAAAACAACCTATGCGTATGATTATGTACAGTGAAAATCCAGTTCAGGATATATACCAAAAAGAGAACCAAAACAAAAAGTAAAAAACCCAACTCTACAAGAACCGTTGATGCACCGTTAAAGCACAAGATCAAAGTTGCCAGAAGCTTTAATATTCTAATATAAAATGCTCAGACGCAAATTCATCAAAACATTAGAGACAGCAGGTGCTGTTACATTTTTTTATCTTCCAAATTATCATATTTACTCGTATAGATTTCATTTGTTTCAAAGCAGAGCGACGAACCAAATATAAATGTCACTGTCACTGGTTTGTTTAATTTTAAGGAAGGAAAGATTAAGGAAAGTGTCATACGCAGCAACGGGAATAGAATGGCATGTTATGCATTTTTCCTTTATTTTCTTCTCTCTGTTGAAAACCAGCTTTAACTAGAATAATCTCACTTTCTTCCTTGCATAAACAACTGTTAGTAATGTATTGGTTTTTTTCTCTGGAGCATTTTGCAGAATTGCCATTTCTGGGTATTGATGAAAGCCATTCAGAATAATGCATTAATATAGTTTTATGATGACGAAAAGTAAACTACACGAGACACTATGAAAAAGGTGTAAATGTCAGAACTCGATGCCAACCCACCGAAAAAAAGCTCTTTATCAACAGTTCAGCCAAAAACACCAAGCAGACAAGGCATTGAATGTAAATGTAAGCAATCAACAGTGTAGCAGTACTTATTTCAGAATGAAAGGTCTTATGACTAATAATCTCTCCTCTCAATGGTTTCAAGAGTACGAGTGGTAGTTAATTGTTGCAAAACCCTTGTCAATGAGACACTGGGTGCTGACATTGAAACATAGCATAACACAAATAGGAAACAGGATTTAAAGCATAAACGCATATTTGGAAAAACTTTTTAAAGCTTATAAGTTGGTCAAAGTCATTTTTAACCACGCATTCCATGGGAGCCACTGCTTATAAGCATTTAAAAGCTTAGCAAGAAAGCACTAAGATCTAGAGTTAGTCTTTTGCATGCTGTAATTCTGTTTAACTATATCAAAATGCGTGAACAAAAAGGTTGCTTAATATACTTCCATCATGTCCTCCTCTCATTGAAGTTGAAACTCTCCACCCAGTTCTACTCAACTTGTGCTCCCCTACAATGATAACCTGGGCTCTAACAATCCTGAACCAAGATGGATCAAGGCGTAGGAAGGTGTCTATAAAAAAATACCTGAATCATCTGCTGTGGGCCTTCAGTTGGCTTCTTAAGGAAAAGTTTCACTGTTGCCGTCAGTAACTGCAATTGGACTTGTGGAGGTTCCTCAGGAAAAGTCTCCAAAAAGCTTTCAAGCAGCTCATCAGCATTGTCAATTCTTTCAGCATACTCACCAATTATCCAGATCATTGATGCCTGTAAAAGAAGAAGAATCAGAGAACAAAAAATACATACAGAAAGAAAAGCCAAAATCTCAGGTTTTGTGAATACCTTTGCCTCTGGCTCGTCTAAGGTGTCTAAGTTCTCACAAAGTGTCGCAATGATGGATTCATATCTGAGAGAGAAGATGACATTATCAAAATTTGGAAGAACAAGAATCACATTATTTGACAACAGATCTGTAAACATTTGTTGTCTCTCCAGAATACAAGACCAACAAATTAAGAGAGAAATAACACTTACGTGTTGGGATATCTCCTAAATATATCTCTAATAACTATTATAGCTTCCTGGACAACATAGTTTACTTTGATCTTGATCAACTCAAGCAAAACACTAATACACCGTTCAGCTGCCCTCTCTAGCTTGATGGCACAGCGTCCAATAGCACGAACAGCTTTCCTGACAAAATCCACATCTACTTCTGTAGCATACTCTTTGAACTCCAACAGGACCTGTGTAAGTGTAGCAGATGAAGTGGGCTATGAGAGCGAAACAAAATCCAGAAAACACAACATACTATAATTAACTTTTTTTTTTTTGATAGGAAACAAGGAAAACTTACCTGGTCTATGTTTCGGTCTGATGCAAGCTTTATCATGATTTCTAATTTGGATCATTGTACTTGCAGAAAAAGACCTAGAGAGGAGGGAGACAGTATTTGTTAATCCACCTCCATATTCAAACTATCAGTTTCAGGAAGAGCAAACATCAGTGTGTATGAAAGTAATGTTATGCTATATCACCTTGATTTCATGGGCGAGGATAGTTGGTCGTTTCTGTACAATAAGGTTTATGTTTCTCAATGCAACATATTGAATCTCAGGTTCTGCAGAAAGCAATGTCACAAGAGGAGGAGCCATTTTCTTGCAAAGATTTCGAACTACATCAGTGCTAGTGATTAGTTCCATTTGTAAAAGGATCATCTGCAATATTATTCAAAAAGAAAATATTACAATTGAATTTTTTATAGTAATGGCAAAGAAATAGAATTTGATTGTTAAAAAAAATGACGGGTCATATCTAAATAAGAATAGGACAAAAACGAAAAAAGTTGTGAAGAATTTTTGTCAACAATGATGGAGAAAGTCAAGCGGAAAAGGATCATCACCTTGACGGCTGAAAGAACAACTGCACAGTTTGCATGCTGTAATCGAGGAGTGACTCTCTCTACTATATTTTCAGCTTCACGAGCATCTTCTGCTTTATACTTGGAAAGAGCATCCAATATAAACACTTGACCCCACCTACAGTCGGTACCTCATTATCAATATTACTTGAATGAACAAAAAGAGAGCATCAGTTAAATTAAACTGCTCCAATGCAACCTTACTTTCAGGACCATAGACTATTGCAAACAGTAAAAAAAGCATCCAAGTTACAAGAAATTCCAATCTAACAAAAGCTGTCGCCAAGGGATCAACCAACACAGGCCATTAAACTGCAAGCTCCTATTCAATAACATTAATCCTGACAGTCATAACACGACACTCATGTCTTCAAATCGCCAATTGAATAGTTTACATTCAACCTCAAGTAGATGTCTGTTATTGTGCAAGAGCCATGTCCAAGCAATTTACCAACAGAGAAACAGAGCGACCAGAAAAATTGATGAAGTAAAATGCTGACCCTAAATACATCAAACCCTGCTATTCAGGGCCATTCGTATCTAACATCATGCTAAAAGGAAAGAAGATTAACTTGCAAAGCCAAATCTCTGAAACTATAGCATCCATTGATCAAGTGTTAAAAAAATGTATGAGATACAAATTGTAACCAAATATTATACAATCAAGCAAAGGTTGACAAAAAAACAGGTATGTGATCACAAATCCCACAGTGAAAACCAAGTTACCTCTGAGATATACACCCAGAATTATCAGCGTAAAATCCTGTATTTAGAATGCAAATAACTAAAGATGTTGACATTGAAATGTCAGGACACATTCTGCAACTCTTTTGTAATTGTAAAAAATAAAGATGAAAATGAGGCAATATCTTGCCACATCTAATATTATTGAGGTGCGAGCCAAAAATTAAGTAGAAAACTGGCTTCTTTTCTACTGAAACGACCAACATCAGCATGATCTCTTCTTCTGTTAGCTGGAACTACGGTTAAATTTCCATCTAGCACCGACCCAAATTAATAACTGACACAGGAAGCACATAATGCAAATATAAGTGGGACCTTGCGGGTACATATGATGTTGGGTACTGGACGCGTTGAATTTTTTATTTCAACTAACAGCAAAAATGGCTTATTTTCAAACCATAAACTCACTCTGTGCATTCATTTAGAGCAGTAAGAAGTTTTGAGAGCGTGTGAGTGGTGATCTCGAAGATGGGTCTGGTACTGTTTTCTTGAATCTCAGCAAGTGCTGCAACAGCATTTGCAACAACCATTGGATTGTTGTCAGAAATCAAATCTTTCAGAGCTTCCAGAAAACCTCTATCCTCAACTAGCTCTGCATTTATGTCATAAAGTTTAGCAACACAAATAGCCGCTGTCTTGCGAACATATGGATCGTCATCCTGATAATGAAGAAATAAAAGGAAATGGCATTGCTTCGTCAATAATTCACAATATACTGAAGAAGAGTGAAATATTTCAGTCATCAAGATAAGTCAAGTAGTCAACCATGAACAAGGTATATTGGAAACCTGCAATGGACGCAAGAAAGGTTACTCTACCTTGAGACACCTCTGAAGGGGATCACACAAATATTCTGTAATTTTATCAACACGAATGCACCCCATTGTCCTCACAGCCAAAGCGCGAATAAGAGGATTTGGGTCCTGTGAATCCTGTAAAAAAATATGTTCATTTGCTATTGATCAAGGACAGCCATTTTGGAATTGCTTCACACCACACAAAAGTGAACATTAATAATTTATCAGTATAAAATAAATTAATATTCCTTAAAACAGAAATTCTAACCACATGTACTGTATAGTAAAGATAAATGCTCTCGTGACAAAAAAATTCTACAATTGTAAGCAGTAGTTATGACAACGTTATGGGTCAAGTCGAGAATGGATAAATGAAACGAAAATTTGATTTTAAGAACAAGAGATGAAGGCATGCTGATAGAAAATGGGTAAGTCAGTTTGCTGAAGAAGCTGGAAGTGAAGAGAAGATGAGCAGAGGCTATAGCCAAAGAAGTGATGGATATTGAAGCTCTGACAACAGCAAACAATTATAAAAAGAAAGGCACATATAATAGGCACAAGAGAAAGTCCTAAAATGAGGGAAACTAAAAATTGGAGTTACCCATAACTATAGGTTAGATAGAGAAGTACACGTATTCTCCTATTTTAACACTGAATAGTATCCCAGCTTGAGAAAACATGTAACTATGTGCAACCAAGGCGTTCAAAATTTTCTGTGGGAAGGAAAAGATTATCCTTTTAGGAGGCCCACGTCCATATTCTTGTAGCCATCCCCTCAGATTCATTTACAAAATTGGATCATTTGCTTAAATAACCAATAACCAAATCTTCTAAGAAGACATCCTTATTTTGGAGACATAATTATTATGACTTTTAAAATTATTTAACCTTTTCTAATGCGAAGGATAGCAAGCATTGTAATCCATTCTGTACTTTTGTCTTTGGTGTATGATTATTTGAGAGGTTTGGGATAGGGAAAGAGAGTTGAGCCAATTAGGCTCGACGATTAAGAGAAGCAACGCCTAAAGAGGCTTAATCAGGTACTGAAACGTTTTACCTCCGAGAGGCAAAGATGTAAGTCACATTACAAGCAAATAAAATAGTTAAAAAAAAATAAAAAAAATCCCACTCATATTAAGTTATAATCCATCTTGAAAATCCATAATAAAGCAATTTATCAAAATTAAAAGTTGTTGTACTCACAAACAAACAATGAAATAGCACACTATATAGTCAAATTAGTTATCACATAACAAAACTGATAATCCACAACAAAACTGTTAATCCATCCCTTGTTTAGAAAAAAAAAACTATTAGTGGAGTATGCCTTAAGTCCAGCCTTGCATGAAGCCTTTATCGAATGTCTCAGAGCTCACACCTTAAGTGGGATTTGTGAGACTTGCATCTTAATTTAATGACATTTAAACCTTGACTTAGTGATGCTTACGCCTCAAGGCTAAGCCTTAGAATGGCTAAGGTGTTCGCTTGTTTCAATTTGTCTAGCCTTTTCTTGGCATTTTATAAACTTAGTTTAAACTTTTGGGGGTATATTTTATAACTTCAGAATATTTTTTTTTCAGATTTTTATCTTCTTTTTTCTGCACAGAAGGTAAATAGGTAGGAGAAGATACCATTGCACGTGAACGACAATGGAAAAGAATGAGAATAAACTAATAGCATGTTTGGGAAGTGTTTATAAAAGGTTTAAATTATAAATATATAAAAATGAGTGATGAATAATTTGATGGTACTTGTGGATTCTCCAAAATGTGTGAATAGAAAGTGCATAAATGTTAAACATGAGCCAAACATAGGCTAACAGAGATGAGGAAGATGACACGAGAATCAAACGTAATGATTATCCTAAGAATACTATTTCCGTCATTTTTATGTTTCATGAATTGTTTTATTAGTTTGTTTTGAGGCTTACACCTCAAGATGTCCCTGATGCTTACACTTGCCTCACAAAGGTTAAGCATCTAGGTACCTGATTAAAAAAGCGATAAACTATCCATATCATTACTACTAATAGAATTTTTAATAGAATCATTGGCTTATTGGATTCCCTTGTCATCCTCCTCATCAATTTCAATTTCTTCCCATTCTTTTTCCTTATCATCCTTTCTAATGGTGCATTCCCCTTGTCCTTCCCTATAAATGCAGAAAAAAGTAGACAAAAATATAGACAACAAGAAGAAAACATAAGGAATGAAATGAGTGTATTGTCAATGTTGCAACTTCATTTGGAAGGGATTTCTCACACTACAGTTATAGGACTGGAAAATGCTTGCTTGCTGTGCTTTATTTTACTTATTCAATTCTTTTTCTCTAATTTTTTAAGGTTGGTTGTATTTGAATAGCCCAAAATCCCATCACACACTAGCGCATAAGAAAAGCCGAAAAAGCTAAAGCTGGTAATATAAGTTCCAAAACAAGGCAAGACAAATAAGTGCACAACTTAGCTGTCTTGATGCTTATGCCTTCATGTGCACTTCATTTTGAGGCCTTCATGAAGTGCTCTTAAGGCTGCACCTCAGTAAGTTCAAGACATGAGACTAGACAAATGGCAACAGAGGCCTCACATGAGGTGATTAATGAAGGCCTCACATTAGGCCACCTCAAGGTGCTAGCCTCAAGTGCTTTTCTTAAGATAATGAGAAGCAAACCTAATCATAAGAAATGAAAACTAATAAAACCCTTGTTTATGAGGTTAATCCTAAAATTGAGTTCCCATTCATTAGGAGCCAAATACCACCATGACGATCTTTTTCTAACTCCTCTTAATTGAAACATGTTTAGAACATTGTTTCTTGCCTTATTTTTTTTTCTGTGATCTTTTTTTCTCTTATTGTTTTACGTATGTTGGTTGAAGAGGATTTTAGTTCCAGGGGTTACAACATACAAATGTCACTTGTACATAAATTCCTGTTCATTGCAAATTCTATCACCCCACCCCCACCCCCAAAAAAGAAAAGAGAGAAAAAGTGAGAGCAAAATAACTAATCAATCCACCTAATATTTCCCAAAAGCTCCACTTTAATCCCTATGAAAAACCACCATGTAGATCAATACCCCGATGTTAGGGATAAAATATAAATGTTTCTACACCAAAAATTGTAAAGAACGGGAAAAATAAATTCTATAATATCAATATCAAGATATCTGGTGCATNCCATGTAGATCAATACCCCGATGTTAGGGATAAAATATAAATGTTTCTACACCAAAAATTGTAAAGAACGGGAAAAATAAATTCTATAATATCAATATCAAGATATCTGGTGCATTTTCAAGGATCATTTTCAGTTCAAACGTTACCCAAAGCACCTCTTTTTTCCTCCATCAGGTACTTTTCAAGAACTAGATGTATCAATCACCTAACTGACCATTGCCCTTCCCATATTTGTTCACTGACATTCCAACAGATGGTTAAATAACAAGGAATAAGCATTCAGGAATTCAGTTTAATTTTCAGATGAAAAATAATCAAAAGCACCATTGAATTGGAGTTTAGTTAATAAATTTTACAGAACGTCGAATGACACTTAACAAAGGAAAATGATATTTTCACTTCCTTGCAAACATGTTAATACCTATATCCACAAGACCATAACAAAATCAATTGCATAAGACTGAAGTTCATCAGCTCTTACCTTCACAAATGTATTTACTGCAAGTATAGCAAGATCAGGCTGGCTCTTAGCATA
>CAIGRO010034079.1:0-10267 GCA_903798355.1 Fraxinus baroniana | reverse complement strand
AGAGTATAAAAGGAAGTGAAGTGATGAGAAGAAAAGGCTCCCCTCCCCGAATCAACAACTCTCTACAAGAGAATATGTAATTTTTATTTCCTTAGTCTAAATTTAAATGCTTTTCAGTACTCGTGTACTTGCGCCCCTTGGAGGTGTTTTATCTACTTTCCAATTGTAATCCTTCAATAGTAAATACACCCATTTTTGGTACTTTGTCTCAAGAGGTTTGTTCCTTACACAATCGTCTGACTCCTGTTTCTATTTAATTGTTGGCGAATTAAAAACACGCTAAACATTTTCTTTTTATTTGATAAAAAAAGTTTACTTAAATTGATTCTTACACTTTTTAATGTCAACAGTTTGGCGCTAGAAGGGGTGCCCTAACTTGTGTAATCAGTCCCATTTTCTGCATAAAAATCCCTTACAAAAAACCTGTTATGGATGACAATTTGGTATCAGAAAATCAATCTCATACAAATCCTGAACAAGCCAATAATTCACAAAATATTGGAAGAGGACGGGGTCAAAATGAAGCTAGCAACCCTTACATGACCATCATGAGAGAAGTTATTGAAAGATTGCAATTGCAGTCAATAGATTGGAGCAAAACCAAACTCGCATTTACCTACCTGATATTGAGGTAGAGTCCCCACACAGGGAACGGACCAGACGACCTCCCACCAAGAAAACTCTCCACATTTCAGGAGAAGAGACGTCTAAAGATCAAACTAAATAAATAAGGAGTTTTCCCGCAGCAGCGGAGCCAGTTATAAGGAAAACCAGCAGTGTGTTTGATCTTAGCGCTCCTTAACACCTCAAAGCAAGTATGTTGAGCCCCATGCAAAGCATTATTTGGAATAGGCTAAACCCGAAATGAACACCTTGGAAAAACGCATTGCTAATCTAGAAGCCAAGAATTGGTTCGAATGAATATCTCACTAAGCGTCATTCTTCTTTCACTGAAGATATTCTCGCTTAACCTTTACCTAAAAAGTTGAAAATGCTACAAGTAACTAGATACGAGGGACAAGGAGATCTCTTTAGTCATTTTAGACAAGTACACTTCTTAGATGGAGCTGTAAGGAGCAGGCGATGTTATTACGTGTCGTGCTTTTCCATTAATGTTGGGAGACAAAGCTCAAAGGTAGTTTAGGAGGCTACATCAGAAGTCCATAAGAAATTGGAATGACCTTGCCACGGCATTCCTAGTTCAGGTCATAGGTCTTAAAGAAAGAATCATGCATAAAGAACGTTTCGTAATAATCAAGTAAGGGTAAAACGAATCACTTAAAAGTTACCTTAATAGGTTTAACAAACAATCCATAGAGGTTGAAAAAATCTATGATGATGTTGCACTCATGGCAGTTCTATCTGGGCTAAGGCCTAAAATGAGATTTTGGTGGTATGTACATGAAGATGGGTCTCGAACGTATCACAAGTTCCTCAATCGAGTTGAAAAATATATAAGTGCGGAAAAAGTCACTTTAGATAAGGAGGAAGTTAATATGAATTCACATTCCTCTAATCCAACAAGGGAGAGAAAAGTGGATAAATGATTCAATCATGAAAACAGGAAAGACCGAAGGGACAGAGATTGTCCAAGGTCTTATCTGGAAAAATTCCGTGAGTATTACCCACTGAACACAACCTTGGAGGAGGTCTTCCTACAAACAGGAGAAAAATAAATATTTCGCAGACCCCCACCTTAGAAAAAGGATCTACCAGGGAGAAACCAAGGAAAATATTACCAGTATCATAGGAACGGTTCAACCAGGTCAGTCGATTCACCGGCTAGGAACGGTTCAACCAGGTCAGTCGATTCACTAAGCTCGAAATCTCCCACCTCGAGCTAAAATTCGAATGTTAGTAGGTGGTAACCAGTACATTGAAGGATCCAGAAAGGTAAGGCACAGACAAACTAGAGATGCACACATTTGCCAGAATTATGATGTAGAACAACCAGAGCATGATACCGGCATAGAATCGCTATCGAAATGGTTTGGATTTTCAAAAAAAGATTCGTATGGAGTTTTGCAGGATCAAAGTGACGTGCTAGTAATAACCATGTCGGTAGCTGGCATACAAATACTTCAAACTCTTATGGATAATGGGAGTTCGGCCAATGTGTTGTATTCTTGAACTATAGAATAAATGAGAATTCAAGAATGGTATCTACAACCGTATTCCAGAAAATTGCAAGGATTTTTAGGGGACTCAATTGAAGCTCGAGGTCAAATTGTTTTGATCATAGAGCTAGGCGAGATCCTTTTTAGAGAAGGATTCTTGCAGATTTTGTGATTGTTGACTTGCCTTCCAATTTTAAAGTTATATTAGGGAGACCCATATTACATGAGTTGTAGGCTGCCACTTTAATATATTATTACTGCATAAAGCTTTTCACTCCGGATGGAGTTGGAATAGTACGTGGAAATCAAGTTCAGACTAGGGCTTGTAATGTTGATTTACCTAGTCCTCATGTCCAAATGTTAAGGAACCAGCAAAATGATCGAGCAATGGAAGCTAGATTAAAGAGACACATCATAGCAGACTCATCTGAGATCAGTATCACTAAGAAACACCGTAGAAATATAACGGACGACCATCTTTCGTTCGATGATGAAGAGGAAGACCCACATCATTATCCTAGAATCCCGATGGTTTCAATACCCATTACATGAGTCATCATTCCCAAAATTTTAGTAGATACAAGGAGTTCTCTCAACATACTCTATGCTAACACACTGGAATGGATGGGTATTCCATTAAATTTTCTACAACCATACTCAAATGTGGTTTTAGGATTTAATGGAGCCTTTACCCAAGCAAAAGAGTCAATTAAGCTCTATACTGAGATTGGCGAAGTTCCACGCCAAATTAAGTTGAACACTGAATTTGTGGTACTTTATTCCAATTCAGCTTATGACACCATCATGAGACATCCTTTGCTGTTCAATCTCAAGGCAATTGTGTCCATGTACCACTACACGTTAAAATTCCATACGCCCCATGGTGCAGATCAAGTTAAAGGAAATAGGGACATTGTTGAGAAATGCTAAGTGAAGATCTGTCCAATAAGGAATGAGGCATATACTTCCCCAGGAATTTATTTAGCACATCTGATGGAGTCCGACCTTAGCTCATTAAGCCCACGTCTATGGGTCAAAGATGGAGAACACTTTCATATTTCAAATATCTTCTTTGATGAAACTCTTGTAGTTCAAAGGTGATTATCAATAAAAATCCTTATTTTCTCTTTATTTGCTTAAAAAAGTTGACTTTAATTGATTCTTACACTTTTTAATGTCCACACATCACGATCTTCAAATATTAAAATATACCCTCTTTTCTATTTTATTTATTTTTATTTTTACCCAAACTCTATTTAACACTTTTCAAACGAACCTCTTTCTTTTATTTTACAAATTTCTAAAACTATTTATTTACCATTTAAAATACAACATCGATCGCACCAGATTTGTGTACAAGTTTAATAGGGCAGGTCGCACCACCATATACGAAAATTTGGAGATAGATGATTCAAAGTCTTATGTCGCCACGACATCTGTTTCATCATCACTACCAAGACATTGAAGATCTTGATATGCATAGCTTTAGATCTGGATTTGTTCGATGGTCCACACATATCGTAGTAGATTTAGAAAGACGCATGACGCATTGTTAGAATGTCAACTTGTCTAAATCCTCTGCTAATCATCGTCAAGTAAATTTCTGTTCATTTTGCCTATGCTTGAGCCCCATTTTTTTCAAAATTAATTTTCAACTACGCATTCTCCTGTAAAATAATTTTATAAGTAAATCTCAAAAATTTGCTTACTTTTTAACTGCACATTTTTTTTTCTCCCAAAATTATCATTTCCAAACACATTTTTCTCCAAAAAAAAGAAGAAGAAGAAGATCTCAATTGGGGGCTTTTTAATCAATCACCGATCAACTAAGGAACATATGCAAGCAGTACAATTAGCCACTTTGCTTTAAAACATCAATTAAAATTTGTGAAAAATATTAAAGAATCTTTCTTGTTCTTTTTTTTGTTAAAAATGTAAAGCTTGAGTTAGAAAAAGTAGATAGGCACAGTAACTAATGACTTGATAGCAAAATCCAAGATTGTGAAGAAATTAAACAATAATAGTATAACATCTTTAGCTATGTTTAAAAAGCTCAATTTCTGGTAATTTCTTTTGGATGATTTTTCTTCAAGAATTGATCATGACATTGGTAATTTGGAAGTTTAATTAATCATTTGCGTTTTTGTTTTTTTAATTCTTTAGCTACTCGATATTTGTGATTTTCTTGATTTTCTTCTGCATTCCTGGAAAAAGAATGAATTAATTTCTATCTAGGGTTGATAATGTGTGTGAAATGTGATCTAAAGATGGAGATCGTTCAAGTTTGCGGCGGGCAAAAATGTCGCACAAAGTGGCAATGCAAAAATGTCGAACAAAGTGGCAATATGGGGCACAACAAGAGCAATTGGCCAGTCTCTATCTATGGTAATGAAATCTATTAGTTTTGGTTTTTGCCATTTTTAGCTGTTCTAATGGTAGGTGATGCATGTATATACAAATTACAACATATGTTGGTGACGAGGATGTGATTAGCTAAACCTATTAGTACGCTTGGCAGATAATTACAACAAATCAACTTAAAGCAATAAACACATCATGTATCTTGGACTAAATCGCTGTTAGATGAGTACTAATAGGTTTCTCTGGTATAGGATTTTTTTTATTGAATTAGTTTTTCTTAACGTGGTATTTGTAATGAAGGTGGCCGTGATTTTAAACGAATTCACCGTGGTTCAGCCTTTACAGTTTAGAAATTAGTCGGGAGAGGGAAGGATAAGTGCTACTGGCACTTATTTCTTTTTGTAGGAAATGAGGTTTTCACTGTCTGGATATACCTAATGTAGCACGGCAGAGTAAAACTCATTCATGCTTGGACTGAGCCGTAAATGGATCTTATTCACCTAGAGTTGCTCAATCTTTAGCAACCCATAAATTTATGTTGACAGAGGCAGGAAGCAGATGGTGGTTGAGAGTAGCAGTAGACAAAATGTCCAGACCAAACCAAACCAAACCAAATGGTTCGGTTCGGTTCCATAAAAAAAAAAAATTAATAATATATATATATATATATTAGTGGAGACTCTAATTTTATATTCATTGGAGATAGCCCATTAATTGAATACAGTTTGCTAATCGATTTTTAGGTCATTAAAGACACACAACTCATTAGTTGCTTATACCGTAATTTTATATTCAGTTGAATCATTTCTCTTTCACTCATTTTCAATTTACTCAACATCGCGGCTTGCTGGTACTGCATTTCATCCAGTTAGTGGAGTGTCATTTGAGATCGAAAAATGAAATTGGTCGATTACTTAAAAAGTCCTTAAACTATTTTTTTTTACCTTGATTGTATCTATTTGTGTTCTTTACAAATAGAGGAAAACCTCATAGATATTCATGAAGTATTAAAACGATTAATGCTGATGAAAACTTAAGAAATGAAACTAGAACTAAACCAAATCAAAACCGAACGGTTCGGTTCAGTTTGGTTTCATATCTTTAAAAAACCATTTGGTTTCATTATTAGAAAGATCATTAGTTCCTAGTTCGGTTTAATTCTCTTGGAACCAAAACCAAATAGAATCATGTCCACCCCTAAAAAGAATAATAAAGACAAGAATATGACAGAGAAATTAAGAGATTTTATTGACTCAAGAGTAATGGAGAAGAGATAAAAAATTACAATTTATCTTAAAATTACAAAAAATCTAGTAATCTATTTTCTCACACGCATCTAAAATTGTATAGAGCATAATATTTATAGGGAATTTGTAGGGGAAGTCTAAACTCATAGTAGAGTTGTTGATGAAGTAGGATACCAAAAAATAGAGTCCAAAACAAATTACAACTCCTAATAGGTTTCCAAAATAGAACTTCAACTTGATATAGAACTCCAATAGCATTCCAAACTTCAATTCTTCATGATGTGCACTTCAATTGGAATTCTTTAAACACTTCAACAAAAGAATTTATGTCACACCCAAATTCTAACAATCTCCACATTGACATGAATTCCACCATAAAGAATTTATGTCACACCCAAATTTCAACAGTGTTACATATGTTTTCTACTCATTTTTATTTATCTTGATTTTTTGAAAACTTCATGTATTTAGTTCACATAAAAAAGACATAGCAAAAACTTAAAAGTAACAAAGTAATGTTTGCCTCTTCTACTATTTACCGTGCAAATCACATACATCAACTTGTAATAAACATATTTTTCTTTCAACGTTAGGAAATTGTGTTTTTGTTGTTTTTATTTGAGAACACACTTTGCTATTTTCATTCATGTCATTTTGTAGCTACAAATCAATTGTAGTGTCATACCACCACCTTCCATTAATAACATGCCCTAATTTAGAATGCAATAGAGATGAAGAATTCACAAAATAAATAGAACTTTTAGTCATTTTATTAATAACATTTTGTTTGACATCCACTAGTACATGAATCCTTTTCCCCCAAACAAACCTCTTTACACAACTTATTATAAGTTTAAAACCAAGTTTATTAAAAAAACTTCCAAACACAATCAGAAAACCTATTATACTCTTGCGAAATTGTTGGTGCATTTCATACTATGAAGCAAGTCTAGCGAAGACAAAATGTAAATGAGCTTATGTAGATAAGATTGGATTATATCGAAATTCCCGTGTACCATTTTATCCGTCTCTTTACTCATCTCCACATTACTTCTTTCCATCCCCCCTTTAGACCTTATTGCCCCTTTTTTTTTTTTTTTTAACTATTTAGGAGGTATGCTATTATAATCGGGGGCGGTTGGGGATAAAAGGGAGAGGGAAAGGGAGGTGCAGGGCAGGGCCAATAGTGAAGATCATGAGTGGGAAGAAGACAAATATTGTCGAAAGTCGGATTGAGTTCGATACTTGAATCCAAAATTGGCTCTGCACTTTGTTGAATAATACAACTTCTCTAATCTCATCCTACATTATTCAAACAGAGAGAGAGAGAGAGAGGTGGAAACTGTTTTTTTATTTATTCTACCCAATAATTTCTGATAACTTATTTCCATCAAATGGAAATTTATTGCTTTGCTTTGTCTCCAATGCTATGGGAACATATCTAATTTAGGTTTTTCCAAAAACAGGTTTTATATTTAAAGAAAAATACATATATAATTAATATGATAAAAAAAACAAAGAATGATGTATATCACATAGCTAGATGAAGAAAAACTCACTCGAGGTTTGCAAAGATTAAAAAGCAGATAATGGTGTCAGATGGTCACAGGTAGGAGCCAGGACTACACTACAAAACAAAATTATGCTGGGCTAAAAAAATATTTATAAAAAAAGTTCCACGGACAATTTTATTTTTTGATAATAACAAATAATTTTTTGGGCCATAAAAATCAAATTGGGCGGGCCTAGCCTGAGCTGTAGCACTTCTTTATCCGTAAATTAGTTTTTACGCACCTGTAGTTTAAGTAAAGTCTTTTTTCTCTAATTCTAGGTGATAAATAACCTGTAATACCAACCCACTTGTCAAGAGCCAAAGCTTTACTTATGCCCCTTGACTCTATCGCAGTCACAGTTTGCCCAATTTTGACCGCACATTGTAAATATTAATTCAAGTTTGAGTTGTAATTTCCTTTTCATTGTAATAGTTTATTTAAATTGTAAAATAGCTAGAAATTAGAAAAGTTTAGTATGATTCTTCGGCATTTAAACATCTACTCCCGTCACTTTGGTTTTTGTTCCAAGTCAATATATTATAAGGGGTATTAGTCTTTCAAACATCTTTCAAACTTTCTAGTGTTTGCCCCTGCACTAGCCATTGTAATTTCCTACTTTCATCAATTGTAATTTCTAGCTTTCAAGCAACCAATGATCAATTTACATTCAATGTATTTCAATTTTATGTTGCAAGTTTTCTACAAATTGTAATCAAAATTTTCTTTCATCCCAAAACGATTGAGAGATTACTTTCAATGTATTTCAATTTCATATTTCAACCTTTCTACAAATCCAAATCAAATCTTCTTTCGCCCCGAAACAATCAAGAGAAGGTGGAAGGTAGTCTAGCGGAGCATACTACTGCCGCATGGTGTTCCTTTCTGTGTCAAGAAGAAAGGCAACCCGTGAAAGTTGGTATCAGAGCTGCTGCTTAAGAACCTCGATAAGAAAACTATGGATCCAAATTCCTCGAACACCATAGAAGTGGTAGATGTTCAAAAGAGGACTACAAAATAGCGTGTGGATGTGCTTGATGAGACAACTTAGTGGTTTTGTTATGCCGTAAGGGCCTCAAGAAAAAAGTCAAGGTGGCAGAGACGAAAATTCGAGAATTACACATCCAACTAGATGGAAACTAAAAGGCGAACGTATCAATGATTGAAGCTACCTGATATGCAGGATGAGATGGAAGCATTGAGAGCTCAATTACTAGTATTTCAAAGCGCGGTTAGCAATGGGCAAGCCACCACACAAGAGTAGGTTCATGGGCTCAAAATTTCAGAACAGTGTACCTACATAGGGGCATGCGATGCAAAAGAAGTTGAGAACTCTTGTTCGATATGGAACAATACTTTCTTGCGGCTTCAATCCAAGACGAAGTGAGAAAGGTTACAACAGCTACCATGTATCTTGGTGGGGATGCAAAGCTATGGTGGCAGACAAAGTATGCTAATATTCAGGCCAACATGGTCCAAATAGATTCTTGATATCTTCTCAAGGAAGCAATCAGATCTTAGTTTTTCTCAAAAAATGTGGAATATGAGGCACGTCTAGCATTATGAGAACTGAAACATACAAGCTCCATTAGGGAGTATGTGAAACCCTTTTCAAGACATATACTAAATATTCGAGATATGTCGAAAAATGATAAAAGTGCAATTATCACTTCTCTCATCCACTAATAATTGTATTTTCATGATTTATTGGAGCCTAAATGTTCTAAGTACACTTGTATTTTGATTTAGGGTGCAAATGGACGAGTACGGTGGAAAATAGAAGAAAAGAGCAAAAAATGACCAAAATGGAGAAAGTGATAGTTCAAGGACCAAAGTACAAATATTCTAAACTTGTTTCAAACCTTGTAATGAAGATTCGAGAGTTTTAGAGGTCAATAGGATGAATAAAAGAGTCAAAGGAATGAAATATAGCCCAGACGATAACATATCAACTTTCAAGCTGAAAAGTTTTACACCTATTTTCAGCCTCATATTGAAACCAGTTTTTGACATGGAAAACGATCTAATTGGTAGATGGTATCTAAAGCAAAAGTTGTAGCACTATGAGTTCTTCCTCCAACATAACTTGAATCGTCTCAGTCGGAGATTGGTATTGAAAGATATGATCAAAATATTGAAAGCTGTCTAACTGTGTAGGTCGGGCGAGCGCCCGAACCAAAATTTCAAATACAGAAACTTTTTTTTTTGCCTCGGTGGCCGCCCCATTTTCTACTAGGTGCCTGCCTAAGCCAAATCGTGAAAAAAAATTCAGTTTCCTTATTTACGTTAAGTGTTACAGAAACAACTTATTTCCCGACTTCAAAACCCTAAAAACGTCCTAGAAAACTAGAGAAATCCTCCATACACCATTATTCTCCTATTTGGCTCAAGAATCTCCATGAGGAACTAAAAACCCCTAAAAGCAAGGAAGAAACTCGTTGGATTCAGAGATTTCACATCAATTTATTCATGTAATTGCTCTTTTCATGGTTGAACAATTCTAAGTATTTAGACTTCTTTTCATTAATTTACATTGAAATCGATTTAACATTTACAAGATTTTTCATGGTAATTCAGTCGTACTTTTTCCATTGTTAAATTAAACTATTTGTTGAGTTTCAATTTCAATTACTTATTGTTGAGATTAGTTTAACTTTTATCAAGTCCTTTATAGATCTAGTCATGCTCTTTCTATTGAATGATTGAAATAATTGTTGAATTTTAATCTCAATATTATTTTATTGGCGGATTGATTACTGCCTTATGCTTGATGTATATGGTTGATCTTTGATCATTTTCCAATAAAATTGTGCGAATATGTCATAAGTCCAGATTCTAGGATTACATTTGTAAATTGAATTGGATTTCATGATATATCTTCCGATGAGATTGCCGGGATGAAAGCCTCTAATCATGTTATAAAAATGGAATAATTGATGTAAAATAATTCAACCGATTGAGAGAATCCCGACGCTTCACTACCTCAAATTAT
>CAIGRO010034072.1:0-12950 GCA_903798355.1 Fraxinus baroniana | reverse complement strand
TTAATATATGGTGAGTCCATATCTCTATCAACTTATTAATTATGACAAGTTCATAATATGACAAGCTCATACGCATCTCCATCAACGATTAATGTATGGCGAGCCCATAGCTTCATCAAATTGACTAACTATGACAAGTTCGTAAGTTACGTTAAAACAAACCCATACATCCCACACTCCTCTACAATGGTGAGTTGGTTATTAAGGCATGACAGTCTTGCATAATGAATTAATGATTAAACTATAACAAGCCCGCAAAGTGCATGTAACGAGCTCATAGCTCATTATTGTTCAAAAGTTAACTCATGGCGAGCCAATGGGTAATGTTAGGGTTAGCTAAGTGACGAGCCCATCGATTTGTTAAAAGTTTATTATGGAGAACCAGTGATTGTACGTCATAAATTTATTGTGGAGTTAAATTGTAGAGCTTGCTAAAATTAAACAACTCATAACAAATAATGACAAGATTTTCTTATAAGTCAAATATTCAATTACAAAAGAAGAGGAACCAACAAACGAGTGCAGCGATAATGCCTATGATATGAGGCAGTTTTGCCTTGTAGATTTTTCCCTTCATGGGCATCGAACTCCTCCACTGAATCTTCAACCTCATGAACAGTAGTGGAAGGTTCGACTGGAAAGAATTTCCCCTTCACCTCAGCCAAGTCAAGTTGGAGGTGGAGCTCGGAAAGTTTATCAAAAACCTCATTATAGGCAACCCTCCTCCAATGGCTCTCGAGCCCTCATATTCTGGTATTTCATGAAAATGGGCCATATAATCATGCACTGCCTCCTCTCCAGCTTTCTTCAATTGCTCACCAAAGGTCGAGGCTTCGGTAGTAAGCTCGGTAATGCAAGCCTTCAATTCTCCATTTTCAAATCTTTTGGTTAAGGCATTCACCTCATCCTTACAAATGTGAGCTTCCTCCTTCAGCCCCTCATTTTCCTTAGAGAAGGCCTCTATCTTGGAAAGGGCCTATGCATATTGCAACTTGGAAGCCTCCGCAACTTTGGTAGCAGTGGAGGCCTCAGCTTTGGCCTTAATTGAGGCAAACTCGACGTTCTGGGCTCGATTATAATAATCTAGGACAAGCCCTTAAATACGCACCACTTCCATCTGGGCGTTGATCAGAAAATTTTGGGAACGTGCTTGCATAGAGAGCCCTGCCTCCATTAGGTCGACTACGTCACAAGTCTCAGCGTATGATGAGTACTTGTCAGTCCAATACTTGTTACTAAGCCTTGTGCCCCTTAAACTTGGAGCATCTCCATGACCATAGAAGGGATCTCGTCCGATCTCCCACCCAAAAAGTTTTGAGCCTTATCCTCACTGAGGACACTTGATTCTGCGCTCTTCTTCTCTTTCCTCGGTAAGTTGCCCCTTCTTCAATGGACTCTTTCGCATCAACCACTTTCAAAGCAAAAATGAGCTCGGCAAGAATGAGACGATTCATTGATTTGTCCAAGGTAGATTGACGTTTAGGTGGAGGAGGGGGCTCGACATTTTTGGAGAGGACGAGCTTCCTCTTTAAAGGTTTGCCCTCTGAAGCCTTGTCTTTCCCCTTCTCATTCTCTTTCTCTTTCTCCTTTTCCTTGTCCTTTTTCTCCCAGTTTTGATGGGGGAGGTAGAGAGTTCATCATGGAAAGGCGAGCCAACTCATCCATCTGATTTTTATAGGTAGATAAGTTTCTCCTAAGGGGTTTCTTCCTCTGAGCCTCCCCAAGGCTTCGTAACTGGAACAAGTTGGGCTTTTCCAATTCTTTGTTGTTATGCTGACCTGCAATTGAAAGATAAGTTAGGAACGACCTCAATGATGAAAGATTGGAATGATGAAGCTTAGTCGATTATTACCTTTTGTAGCCATTAGTAAGTAGATGACGAATAAGGTACGCTTGGCGATGACGTTCTTGAAATACCTCTTTTCGACATGTAGCGTGTAAATAGCCCTTATCGCAGTCCACTCAGACGGCTCGAGCCGGAACTGATTGACAGTAGGTATAAAAATGCCATATCATTTCAGTATTAGATAAAGTAAAGTGACAGCATATAAGAAATGATAAGTAGATGGGGCTTGACTTACTGTACTCATGGTACTGGATCGACACAATTATCTCTGGGACCACTTCCCCTTCAACGATCTGCCGAACTTCTATGCCAAAACCAAAAAGACTTCCAATTTTTTATGGAGGTAGGGGTCCCCCAGACGAAGGCAGAATGTAAGCCACAGGGATTCATGCAATACCACCCCTTACAATCACTACCCTCACTGGAGACTCGGGGTTTGAAAGAGGGTCTGAAAGACGTGTGGAGGTATATCTTCGCCAAGCGTGACCCCCTTCCAGAGAAGAAAGGCTCCTACTAGTTGGCTCCACGCATTAGGTATTAATTGGGTGAGAGCCAGGTTATATTGTCTAAGGATAAACCTAAAGAATAGGTGTAGAGGCAATCTCAACCCCCAACCAAAATTGTCTTGCTCACAGCCATGCACCCCTCCTTAGGAAAGCAGGCTCTCTCTTCTTAGGTCAGTACGAACATCTCTATATCGTCAAGGATTCTATACGTCTCCCTAAAATTCTCCAGTTCATTCTCCTTTATGTTGGTAGGCCACAAAGAGGCCCCCCACCTAATACTATAGTCGATAGGGTCTTCATGCGTCACCCTAGAACTATAGGAACCCCCCATCGCTTCTATGATCCTCCTGGTAGGAATAATCGGAGGAATCCTAGCCTCCGCACAAATTAGAGCCATGTCTACTTCAGAAGGCCCCTCACTAACATTCTTCTTAGAAGAAAAAGCCATTTAAAATCAAAAGAAGTGATATAAATGCCTTAGTATGGAAAAATACTTACACAAACTCTAAGAACCCAAATCCTAGTTGGTCTCGAAGCAAAAGAAAAGCAATCAATTGTCGGCAATTGCAAGGGCTGTGGGTTCGGACGAAAGGAAGTTTTAATACTTGGCTTCACGAAATTTCAGAAAGTGGAAAAAGATGAAAAATTGGGTTTTCAACTCCTTATATAGGCTCAATGAATAAACCCCCCCACCATTGGATGTTCTCATGATTTAATCTAGACCCTCCATCTATAACTTCATCACCCCCGTTAAAATCAAAAGACGAATACTCAAAATTTAAATCAAAGGCCCAGATGCGCCCGTTCCATGCATGGGCTTGGAGTCCGCGTGCACCGCGCGAAAGTGCAACATCATCATTATTGCATATTAAATGCGCACGTCACTCGAGCCTTGAAAATGACTAGAATATCTGGTTGTTGTCGTTGGGAATCAACACTTACCAAATCATCAAAATGCGTCTACCAGTGGACTCTAACTGCGAGTAAGGGTTCAATAATTCATCCAAAATTCCTTGTCTCGCATTAAGAGGTCATCTCTATGTGGCTCGTCTATATACAGGAAGACCCCATCTCCACACGGTTCGTCCACACAAAAGAAGGCCCTGCCTTTGTATAGTTCGTCCACACGCGGAGGCCACGCCTCATATCTCAGTGGATTTACAGAGAACCACCTTTATTGATGCAAGCCCAATTATTTTAAAGGATTTAAGAAGAAAATAGGGAAACCCCGCATCGATTCCAGCAGACAAGTGAAGACGTCGCTCCCATCGCTTCTTAAACTTTAAAGTTCATGCAAGATATAAATAATCATACCTGGACTTGTGGGACTGATATTACTCATATAAATAATCATAAACTAAACACGCCACGTAGCGAACGGACAAAATTACATTTGGCATAGGAGTGTGGGTAACCTGACTTGACGTGTGCTGAGGCGCAATTCGTCTAAAGTTGTTTGCCCGATCCCTTTTGGCAGAGGTCCCCAATACAAGCTCATCCCTAGAGAGGTGGTTAATCAGCTACAACAGACCTCATGAAGTGATTAACAAGATAATATACTGCAGGTGCTGTCTCTACATACCTACGCCTACAAATCCTTAGCCTAAAGGTGGGGATATGATGATCTTAGCATTAAATGGCCCGATTGACTGATGTCAATAAAGACCATTGGATCTAACATACCCACGTGCTTGGCCATCTAACGGACTTCATTCCCATTTACATTGAGTATAAAAAGCCATACTTAACACCATTGAAAGCTAATGCAAGTTTACACATTCAAAGTAAACCTTGATTCTCTCTACTACACTCCATAATCGACCCCTTTTTTATCAACCAAATAGCCACATTGCAACTTGTTATGCACTTTGAATCATTCTCTTCATTAATTCATCAATGTAATCAGTTATTTAACTTGAATATGTTGCGATTGGGCTTGTAAAGACGTGAATTTCTAATTTTCTGTTAACTACGTCATTAAACCATTTTGTGGGGTCAACATTGCTAGTAATGATGTATATGGTTCTCTAATATGTATTTTATATTACAATAGTCGAAAAATCGAAAGACGGTTCAAAATTAAAAAAAAAACTCAAACACTTGAGTTTCTATACTTATTCGGTTGTTTCTATATTTATTCGAGATTCTGAATAATGATATTTAGTTATTCTTTGGACAGAATAATGCCTAATTTGTTATTTATTGCTTTTATTAGGAAAAACTCATGTTTGGATGAAGAATTGAAAGAAATAACTGAAAATGGTTAAAATGAAGGAAATTCAAAGTTCGGGGACTAAAGTAAAAATATTCCAAACTTAGACGGACCTCACGATAATGATTCGAGAACACTAGATGTTAATTGGATAAGAAAAGCCAAAGAGATTAAATATAGTCAAAGTATTATCAAACACCAATTTATAACAAGCACTCGAATTGAAAAATAATATCTAAATAAGAATTGTAGCCATTTAAGTTAAATTTTCAACGCACTTTGAATCACTTCAATTAAATATTTGGAGAGAGGGAGAGTTATGACAAAAATATTGAATACTGCTCTGAGACAAGCCTAGGCACATAGAGGAGGCGCACGCCTCCTAATTTGAGATGCTTGAAACTACCTAAAGGGTTCAGGCGCGCACACTAGTTTGTATTTGGTGTGCACCTTAGTATAAAATGGGCAAAAAATCCAATTTTTCTTATTTTTGTTTTGATAACAATTCAATGTGATCCTTTTAGCATAATTTAAATACCAAAACTCGACCAAAATGTGAGGAGAGACGAAGAATGTGCTTAATCATCAAACAAAGGCGAATTACTCAAGATTCATGAAGATTATTCAACCAAAATCAAGATCTCCACTTTCTTCCATCTTTTCTTGATCCGGATGATTTTTTACACATTATCTTATATAATTTGATTAATAGGATGATATACTAGTTTTTCCTTGTACTGAATGAATGATGAACCATATTGTTTGTTTATTTTAATTCAAGAAAATTAGTTTAGCATTTCTTGATTTTTCTTGATTGGTTTGCATTCCCATTGAACTGTATGGTTACTTGATCATCAATTAGATAGTAAGTTGCTTGTTGTAGTGCATGAATGCTCTCAATAAATCTAGAACGCGGTCAACACATGGACTAAATGTATTAAGGATAATGTATNTTTGCATTCCCATTGAACTGTATGGTTACTTGATCATCAATTAGATAGTAAGTTGCTTGTTGTAGTGCATGAATGCTCTCAATAAATCTAGAACGCGGTCAACACATGGACTAAATGTATTAAGGATAATGTATGACATGTGCAATCATATGTGATAAATCCTGTGAATCAATGCATATTTTTCATATGAATTCGAACTAAGAATATGATCTGGTCATGCTAAACGCAAGTTTAATATATCTTGGAAAAGAATATTAAATAAAACTAGATTATTAATTGTCTTTGATACATGAATTTACTAGATTATGAATTATGAGGCAATAAGGGAATTCAAGATTCTATAACAAACATGTAAAATGCTACTCGCACAGGGTAGACTCCCGACTCAAAAAAAGGGATTCAGTTTTTCTGACATGGCAACTCTTTTCCCTCTCTTCTTTCTGGAGGAAAACCCACATTTCCCTTACAAGAAAAAAAATCCCCTTTCTCCTTTCTTGCCAAAGACACCCACGTATTTCCTCTGAAGACATAAAACTGGCATGGGATTTTGACGGGATTTTGTTACCGATCAAAGAAATCGGGTTTTTTTTGTTGCCGATCGAATACATAAAACTCACACAACTCAAAGAAGGATCTGAAATCCAGCGGGTATTTGACCTTCATTTTCAGCTCCGATTTCTTCCCATTGTTCACAATTTCCTGTGTTAGAAGGAAGAATTCCCACATTTTCTTTCCCAGCTCCATTCGAAGACGGGTCTGAAATCCAGCAAAAGGGAGCACGAGTGCGTCTATGGTTTTTCAGATCTCCAACTATAAAGGTAAGTTCAATACACTGGATTTTAATGAGGTTAATTAGTGTAAATTTGAATTACAGAACACCCAATTCTTCTTTCCCAACTCCATTTGAAGGCGGGTATGAAATGCAGCAAACAAGAGCACGGGTTCGGCTCTGATTTTTTCCCAATTCAAAAACTCATACAAATCAAACTCTCAGCCACTATAAAGGTATGTTCACTATAAATCGTTTTATTGAGGCTTAATAGTGTAAATTTGAATTCCAAAGATCGGATTTATGGTATTGATGTGACCAGAACGTCTCTATTTTTGTGGTATTGCTGCGAGATTCAAATTGAACTAATTATTGTGTTAAAGAGGATAAAGTGAAATGGTAGGATTTGGATTAGGTGTTACCAAGTCGAAAATTATGAAATATTGATTGAGTCATAACTATTGATGCCATTGTTGAGTTATTAGAGTTTTGCAATTGCTCTTGGATTGTAACACAGAGCTCTGCAATTACTGTATAATCATTTAGTCTAATTGTTCTGTTTGTGGACTGATACTAATCATTATCTTTTTTTCTTAGCAGAATTAATTATGGAGCACGTGGAGGACAAGCACGATGATGTTTTGGTGCAATCTGAGAATGAGAACGTGACAGAGTCCATCAACGTAGTTGAAAGTGGAACATCTACGGGAGTTGGTGTAAGTGTGCCAGAGGTGGGAATTTTGTTCAAAAATGAGAAAGATATGTACGATTTTAGTTGTTGTGAGGGGTTGTCTATGAATTGATGGATTTTATTTATTCTCGTGCTTTACTGTTGAATTACAATATTGTTCCATTAAAATATTGTATTCTACCAATGGCATTCGGTAATAATAATAAATGTGTATTATTGACATTTTTTTGTGTTTTATGATGGAGACAAAACTGCAGTTATAGATTATGGTTTCTAGTTTTTATAATTGAATTCAAATACAACATTTTCCTTGTTGCTTCAAAATTTATGCTATGGTATATTCACTGGATAGATTTTCAAAAATTCAACTGAATAACATGATGGTGTTAACTTCACTTGCTTTTGCCCAACTTCACTCCATTCAAAACATTGATATAATCAGTTTACAGCAGAAGAGTACATACACATACTATTTCAAAAATATAAGTCTAGTTAACGACGCAGAATACTTCATACTACAAAATAAATTACAGTGAAGTGGATAGCACTGCTACAAAACATATTCATACAAACGTTCGAAAATCAAGCTGGCTGCTTCCCTTTGGCATCCATTTGCGCATGTACTTTTTCAGATCGGATCGTGACGTTCACTGAAATCTGGAGCTCTTGATCGTCACTTATTCGAACTCGAGACTGGAACATTCGGGATATGTCTTCAAATGTTTCATTCTTCGCGGGGTTGATCGACTTTGTGCTATCGCCTTTATTCGGACTGCTTGATTCTTCCTTCATGACCCAGTCCCAAAATCCACTTGTTTCATTCTTGACCGCTTGATTCTTCCTTCAAGCTTACATAGCGTGTAAGGACGTTTCTTTTTGCAATCGGCAAAGTAGTGATCTTTTGCTCTACAACTATGACATATTCTAGAGTTCCTCCCCGACATTCTAAGACATCATCAACCACAACCAACAAAGCTGAAATCAGTTTCATACGAAATGAACAAAGCTCGCAAAACTGAATTGAATTACAAATTATAGGTAAACTAAACTCAATCAATACAGTTAATATCCAGGTAAGCAACACTCAATTGATATTCCCCAAACAGCATAAGCTCAATTGTACAGTCTGGGAAAAGAATTTCTTAAGAGGATCAGTTGCCTTTTTAGCATTGCTAGTTTATTTTCATCATGTTTAACGATTATGTTGGGGCCATTTTTCTCACTAATAGCAATCCATCTAACTATAGTGTTACCATTTTTCCTAAAATCATGCCTAAAAATCGTGTCCATAAATATAAGAATTCATTGAATTGATAAGTCAGATCCTTTTGCGTCTTCATAGTTATTAGGAAAATGCTAACTCCCGATAAAGAAACATCCCCTTCGTTATTATGAAAATGCTAACTTATAACCCATCGCTTCTTCTGTTATTTATAATTTCTTCACACTCCCAAGGTGATATGAGAAACTGGTGAAATACAAAACATTCCACCTGGATGAGATGAACAACGATTCAAGAAGAAGAAGCGGACAACTGAGGAGACGCAGTTATTTCTTGGGAAAAGCTCGGAGTCGAGATGACGACGCCTTTCACGAATGCAAGTCACGACGTGCCCAAACTCCGATGAGAAATGCGTTCGGAGATGGTGATGGCTTCGAATGTAATGACGACAAGCTTTGAGTTGTTGGAGATGGTGAGCTTCATTTTGGGGATAGCAATTTCCGCCTTCAACTTGTTGATTCGAATATTGTGAGATGTGGTTAGGGTTTCGAATTTGGGGGTAGGGATGTGATTCTGTAGTTTTGATTTTTGTCAATTTGTGACACATTTTCTCTTTATTAATTAATTAAACATTTGCCACATCAACTTGTTTTTGAGTCGGT
The DNA here is from genome assembly GCA_903798355.1 of Fraxinus baroniana. Taxonomy (NCBI): domain Eukaryota; kingdom Viridiplantae; phylum Streptophyta; class Magnoliopsida; order Lamiales; family Oleaceae; genus Fraxinus; species Fraxinus baroniana. The sequence goes on along the minus strand of CAIGRO010034072.1, from coordinate 4,089 downwards.
TCACACGGCTCTGGATGAGAAGCGCGGTCGTACAAACATTCACATACTAAATAAACATTTTATTTGCTTTCTTAATTTATGATTAATATAGAAAATATAGAAACCATATCTTTTGATATTACATGACTTCGAATTTGATAAAAACTATTAAACTGGATATTAGAACTTATTTCTCGTGAAAATGTTATACTCAAACTCACTGATTTCTATTATTTATACAACGATCCCGTACGATTGCGAATTTCAATGTAACATTCAACATCATAGTAACAACTGAAATGAATTCACTTACCTTTTCATTCTCGATTTCTCCAACTCTCGATATGCTTGTATAAACATAAACAACAAATTTTTCGATAGGTGATAGTATTTGAACTAACGTTATCGTCGAATTATATTTCACAAATCTTTAATTGAATAATATCATTTTTTTCAAAAGTAGCCACCTTCAAAAGTTGTCCATTCTTAAGACATTCACTTAAGTAATGTTTGGGGTACTATCATCACAACTATGCACAATGAAACAACCATATTAAACACTGCGTGTCCTTTTAATTAAAACGTGGCACGATATTGTCAGTTTCAAATGGACAACCTTAATACAAGCTGGAAGATAAAATCAAAATAAATCGAAGTCAAATGATATGAAATAAAATATTAAGTATATTTTTTAGGGTGGCCAAAACAAAAGAAAATACAAAGAGAGAAGGTAGAGGCAGAAATGCTAATTATCAAAACTTGAGGTGTCAAAAGTAAATTATCATTAAATTCATTATTGCCAGCTGTAATATTGTAAAATTACCAAAAAAACCATATCACAGATTTCCCCCGATTGAGAAGCTGAAAAGTAGAGAGAAACACTCTAGTCTCTCTCTATATGTATGTATATGTATAATGTATATAACTCTCCCCACTCTCTAGCACATTCACCGGAGTCTTGAGTGGACTCGCCAAATCCACTGAGACCCCACAATTCTCTCCTTAAACCCCGAACCCTCCAAAAATCTCTCCAAAATATAATCAGCATGCCAGCTTCTTCCTCAGGTAACACACCTTAAACCCCTAATTTCACTCCTCTGTACTCGCGCGCACGTACCCTTTTGCACAATTAAGCTGGAATTAATAATCTTTATCATTTTTATTGTTTAATTTACGTGCCCATTTATAAAGCTAAGCTAAACCCTGATTGATTGTGATGTTTGTTTTAATTGATAACTCATTTTTTGTGAATTTGAACTAGGTTTCTCTTTGATTTTTGTGTGTATAAATTATATGCACACAGACCCTTTTGGGAAATGAAGCCAAATTTGGGTGCTTTCTGTGCGTTTTGTCGCACATTTGTTGAATTTGGTGAAAAGATTTGGTATTTAGGTACAACATATTTGCCTTTAGGTTGCTCATTTGTGAAATTAAAATGTTTTTTTGTTGATGGTTATATATATCCATTTGTGAAACTAAATCGGAAGTGTTTGATTTACTATTTACTTTGATATCTCTGGTGCTGTTTCTGAAGTTAAACTGAAAATGGTTTTGTTTTTATGCCTTTTTGTGGTTAAGAGACAAGGGCTAGGTGGAGGAAGCGGAAAAGGGAGCACCCAGCTACAGGTAAATCCAAGCTTAAAGAACCCGATAATGATGACATGTTTGAGGACAATGAAGATGATGATGACCCCGACATGAACCCACCTCAAAACCACCCAGAAACTGATGACAATCCTCATGATCAGAATGCAAATTGTATGGCCCAAATATCACGAGAAAGAGACAGTGAAAAACTGGTTGACGGTGGTGTGAAAATTTGTGAATTTCCAGTTGCCATTAAGAGGGTGGTTAGTAGGCCTCACCCATTGGTTTTGGGGATTGTGGAAGCTGAGAGGGCAACACATAATGGAGTGAGCAGAAGCCAGGGGCAGGGAGTGGCAGCTTTCTTGGAGAACATTTCGTATGGCCAGCTGCAGGCTCTCTCTGCTGTGCCCCAGGATAGTCCAGCTTTGTTAGGAGCTGCTGCAGAGGAGACAGCAAGTGGCAGCGGAGGAGGATCGTATGTGATAGTGCCACCTGGAATAGTTCCTGGCTCTGGTATTACTAAAAAATTTGGGGGCACAGGTCGGGTCCACATTGTGCCAGTCCATGCAGGTTGCTCATTTCCCTTATGTTACTATATGTATACGTGTGGCATATGGAGTTTATGCTATGCTTCTGTTATTTGTATTGGAAATTTCAAGTTGGTAGATAGTGAATTGACGCTATCTGAATACACATGCTAGTTTATTGTTTTATTTATTGAAGAAGTTATGATATAACAAGAAAAAATTGTGCTAACTGAGACTTGCATAAAAATTACTTTGTTGGCTTATGCTTTATATGCTTTAAAAAATAGCTCAACTTAATGTACCATGCAGATTTTGTGAATATCAAATGATATTTTCTCTACATGGAATCTTAAAATAGTATTTGGTATAAACATCTATGCAACATATCCAAGCACTTGTCATCATAATTAAAAAGTATTTTGTTATTTGGTACACCAAATATTACAATGAGGGTAATATATGAAAAACCTATCCTCTCTTGTCTATCTCATTTTACAATGATTAGCAGAACATTTTCCTATTCTGTGGAAGTAAATGAATCACATTCATATTAAATGTAGTTGCAGATAGCACTCTCTAATAGCCAATCACTCCAAGCACACACTGAGACTTGTGGTATCTCTTATTACACTGAGTGGCGGATTATGTTCCTTCTTATTCTGTGGAAGTTTATATTGTTTTATATAAATGTAGTTGCATATTGCACTTCTAAACACTCCAAAAATCACACACAGATTTATGTGTACGATATAAATTATATGAAACTTTTATATCTGATTTTGTAATGATCAAGAAGGGAAAATCTTCTGTTTTAATGGGTTGGCTGCTTTTGGTCTTATTTTTGGTTGGGAAAAAAAATAGGTTTCAGGTCCTTGTAATATCTTTTGTATCCAATGTGAAAAATCATTATTAATCTTGAATTTCCTTGGGGGGGGAAGAGAGCGTATACCTAATTTAGTTTGTATTTGGTTTTCGCTTGTTTTGAGCAGACTGGTTTTCGCCAAATTCAGTTCATAGATTGGAGAGACAAGTGGTGCCACATTTTTTCTCAGGGAAGTCAGTAGATCATACACCCGAAAAATACATCGAGTGTCGAAATTTTATTGTTGCAAAGTACATGGAGAATCCAGAAAAGCACCTGTCAGTTTCTGATTTTGAGGGACGAGTAGCCGGTATTGATAATGATGATTTAACTAGAATTGTCCGGTTTCTTAATCATTGGGGAATCATTAACTATTGTGCCACTTCTCTTAATCATGGACTCCAGAAAGATGGAACATATTTATGTGAGGATTCAAATGGTGAACTTTGTGTGCCTTCGGCTGCTTTGAAATCAATAGATAGCTTAATCCTGTTTGACAAGCCTAAATGTAGGCTCAAGGCAACAGAGGTTTATACCAAACTTGCTTGTCAGCATGACGAGGACCCTGACTTTGACAGCACCATCCGAGAGAAATTATCTGAGCACCGATGCAATTATTGCTCCCGCTCTATCACTACAGTGTGTTATCAGTCAGAGAAAGAGGTAAATGAATTATTTTGAAGGTTGAACGACAGAGTTTCTTAACCTTTTTATGTGTCTCTTATTTTCTTGTAAGCTATTTTTTTTGCTGGAATGTTTCATCTTCATCTGCTAGAAATATTTTTATTATATATGTCATTCTATAACATCGATATTGGCACATATTTGAATGTGTAGATAGTTCCTTTGCACTGTATGTTGTTGCTTAGATGCCCATGCATGAATGAGAATGTCCCACACCATTGATGAGCAGACACCCGCTGGGCACATATTTACTTGAAATGTCTCCCTATTACGCTCTTCATCTCAATTTGTGTGTTGGTTGGAGATGATGCAATCTTTTATGTGAGTTGAAAAGTGACATGTTAGGTAGTTTTCCAATACCATTCCTTTGAAGTATGACATAAAGTGTTAGGTTGTGTCCTATTAGCTTTTACTGGGAATTGCGCAGGTGGTTAGATTGGGATCATATAA
>CAIGRO010034053.1:0-11049 GCA_903798355.1 Fraxinus baroniana | reverse complement strand
TCATGAATAATGTGTGGTTGAAAATGAAGGAAAAGTTATTGATGTGATGTAAAATATTATTTTATTGAAGAATGTGTAGTTGAAAATGAGTAGAAGAATGAGAATGAAAAAAATAATGTGTACCAAACAGGGGCTAAAATTCAACCTAATGCTAAATGCACATTAAAATTCAAGCTACCTTATAAGATGTCTTGCAATATTAGCAATTATAAGGTGAAAGAGCTCTCAAAGAATGAGATGTCTTCAGTATTTAGTGCTTGTTTGGGAGCTGAAACAGTTGCTAAAAAGTTGAAGTCAAAGTCAACAATTAATTTTAAGCACACATTTCATGGAATTCACAACTTTTATTAACTTTTCGACGACAACTTTCATCATCAAAATATGTTAAAACTTTTATGAGAAGCTTTGTTAAACAACCCCTTATTAATCATTGATGACGTGATTGGTATGGAGATTGGATAGTCGACAATATGAAGGAAGAATAAGAAGCTAAAATTTTCTTCATTTAGTCCTACCCGGTTCTAACGTACCAAACATGGACCGAAGGTTTTTTTGCATATTGAACATGGTAGTGAAGAAGTAAAAAGTGCAAAACTACATTCTATTTTGGCATCTTGATCTCAAAATTGAGTGCATTTTGGTTATTTTCATATCATGTATTTCTCAAAAACTTCTTACCTTTCTCATTTTCTTGTCTCTGTCATATGTCCTTTCATCAATAACCATGGAGGTATCTTTACGTATCAATAGGGTGTGATTCTATCCTGTCGATTCCAACAGACGGTTTTTCTTGAATTTTCTACCTTTTGATATTTGATAAGTATAATCACTTTTCTTATTTTCATGATGATTGCAGAATACAACCATCACCGTCAACAGACAGTGGTCAAGAGAAGGCCAGGAGATACGAATTTATACAGGGATTATTATTGTCCACTATTCTTGATGACGTATGACCACTCTGGACAATCTTGATGTTCGCATTCTTCAACTCTTAGTTATTGACAGAATCAACCATGATCAATGCTGCGCGCTAACTTTGCTGATAAATTAGACAGAAAATCTCGGGTTGGATTTAGAAAAACGTTAGTTGCCAGAGCCATTGTGAATAGTGAAGAGGTGAATGGTCGATGTACTGTTATATAGGATTGTATAACTTTTCTATCTTTTTGGACCTGTGTCAACTCTGATGCTACTTTCTTTGAATTCTTAGTGTTTACATTCAATGAAAAGGGAATGTTTTCATTCCTAATTCCAGATGCGATATTGATTACTCAATTAGGAGGCATTGAAAATGGTCTGTAATAATCAAATTTTTCAATTTTTCAATTTTCAGGTAATTATTTTAGGTTTGAAGCTTGTTTTCGGTCATCATGGTGTTGAGTTGTGACAAGTTATTTCCTTTATGTGGGTTATTCCCCTTGTACCGAGGAGGGGGTACTGAATGGTGTACCCCCCTCACAAAAAAGCCGACCCCACGTGTATAAAATAATGCCGACCCGTGGTCCTCACTTTCTAATGTGAGTAGGTTGTTAAAGATTAGGTAAAAAATTATGTATACGTAGCATGACCTTTTATGTTTTCAATATCAAATGCAATATCTCCGCATCCATTGGTATGGTAGTTACATACTCAGACCGCTCTTACTGCGTTGGAGAATCATCCGATTCATCCCGTCAGCCCCTAGAGCACAATTTGCATTTGAAGTGGTTCAGCCACTCGAAATTCTAATGGTCACGTACTCTTATGAGTATAGTTTTTTAATTTTTTTGTCGACTTGAGGGGTTAAATATCTTGGTTAGCACTCCCTACAAAAATTTATTCGAGTTGCTACTTTAAAAAAGTTTTGTTTCAACTTCAATATATACTCATCCCATCCATCACTCGCAATTCTGATGATGTACCATACACTAAAATCTAAAGCATGCAACTTTGAAAAATTTTGTTTATAATCATCAAGTACATTAATTTTTAAAATGTTAGTGACATAATGATAGATAATATAACATTTTGCTCAACAAACTTTTAAAAGTTTCAAGTCCTTGTTTGTCTTCCATTCTTTCCAAACTCTCTTTTTTAAGTACTTATTTTCAATCACATTTATACAATAAAGAATTTAACACATAAACCCAAAACTCATCTTTATTTTTTAACCACATTCTCCAAAATTTACTATTCAAAACAATATTTTTCCAAAAAAATTGCCACCAAACAAGGGCTAAATAAACATTTTAAGGAAGTTCAAATGGCAATGGGGTATCTAACCCTGGTTCACAGTGGCTGTGCGCGAGTAAAATTGCATTCAAAATCTTCAGTATCCAAATTATTAGGCTAATCGTAACGTATGGGGAGTTTAAATATCCAAATTCCATCCCCAAAACAGTGTTATCTCAACAAGAGAGACATAACAATGCAATGAAATTACAGTAAAAATAGGGTAAAATCTATAAAATTTTAATGACATTTTATGAAAAATATAAGTTGGATATAGGTTTTATACATTCATTTAGTACAGACTACAGGTTCAAGTTTTCATCATCGTCAAAGAGTTGGGGCCATCTAATTACTGACTCCATAGCCAGCCATTCTACTAATATACCAACATCAACTACTCCTATCCCCCCTTTCACAAAAAAATAAAAGGCCAATCGAGATTCCTGATGGGATCACTTCTATTTCTTCGAACAGCAAAACTAGAGCAGAACACCCAATATCCCATGTTAAAAACAAAATTTTATCCTGCACATCAACAGCCACCACCTGATGCTGCCTGATTTACCTACTCTGTTGATAATACTGCCTTTGAAAGAATCTAACACAACTAAAAAGTAAAACCACAACTTAAACAACACTGCACAATTTTTCACCAGGATATTTGGTGGAGATGGGGTTGTTTTCCTATAGCAGTTTAGCTTCCAAAAATCTTGTCTTAGCACCAAAATTGGCACTCAACTTATGCCCGCTCAACAAGGTATGGGAACATGAGAAAACTTCAGGCCCCATCATCTTCGCTGAGAGCAGTGAGTGCGAAAAAATTGGTAATCGGGGTGGTTCACCTTCAAATGACGAAGCCAGTTGTCGGCTGATTGCAAAAGAGAGTTCTCTTGCTCGCATTCATGGGGTCCAGTAGGACTCAAAAGTGAACCTTTCAACTTGTAGGAAGCTAGGCCGAAGACTGGTAAAGAAATTTTTGAAGATACGTCAACGATGCCACGTACTTTCCTAGTATTCGCAGCATGAAACTGAGGTGGAAAATTATCTGTACAGTAAAAGGAAAGAACAATCAAGACATGCTTGACCACGAGGAGAGAGAGAGAGAGAGAGAGAGTGAGAAGTACTTCTAGATAGTGTGGACAAGGAATGAAAGGTCAAAAAAGATGCATCCAGATCCTTTAGAGTTGGGCTTATGGGTATTCTATAAATTGGATACCTGCATAAATTTGTTTATAGAAAAAGAGGATAGTGAGTTATAAATGACTCGATCAAAAAATATAAAGAAATGTGAAATAAATTTGCAAGTAAAAAAAATACCAAGCTACAGAAATCCAACTTGACGGGAGGAGATCACAGCTCCTACACTGTCTCAGCTCAGGAAATTGGGATGCAAGAATAGAAACCTGCAGGGGCGATGGGAAGATATTCAACTGAGGTCCTTCACCAGCACATAGAAATCAATAGCTGATAATTCAATATTTTTTAATCCCGAGTTAATCTACCTTGTCAGTTAGCGGTTTGCGTAGGTGCGGTTGATCTTGTTCTAAATATTCAAACAAGAGTAATTCAGGCAAATTGGGAATTTCAGCTTCATCACTAGATGAAATGCTGACAAATTTATCTCCCACTGACAGCCTATTTGGTTGCTGGGCATTCTGATGATTCCAACATCCATCCACTGCAGATTTGGATAGTTTATCTGCTTCACAATCGCTGCTGCCAGCACTACTTGTCTCCCTAGATGACTCAGCATCACTCTCCTCACCAGGCCTCCTGAAAGGGGAGAAGGAAAGAATTCAATATTACAATGTCTAGTGCAAAACAAGTAGGCAGCTTTTTTTATTGCTTTTCATTTGCACAAGTAATGTGAAAAGCATAGTAGTCAGCACGATAGAATTATAATATTCACCGGTACTAATCTTATAGAAGAACAGCAAAGCAAGTACAAGCACCGCAGATTTGGATGTTTAATGTAGTTAAACAATGACAACATGCTCGAGACACTTCCTTTCTCAACCAACCAATAATCAACGTACTATCTGTAGAGAAAGAGCCACAATAACTGAAGTAACAAGACTTGCCAAGGATAAATGTGCAAGAGGCATCAACTACCAAGTAGTTTTAGCCACTTGCTAATCTGAATGGGTTCTTAAAAGTTGAGATAATATTATTCCTGCGACTCAGAGCAGGCTATCAGGTGCTTCTCCAACTCCATTACTTAGTATAAGCATATTGATACAACTATAACACTTGGAGAAAATCATGAAAATAAATTCCATAGATTTGAATTCTTCTTCTGTAACATGCCAGCTTAAATTTGCTAAATGATGATCACAATGCCTTCAATGACTGCTTCTTTGGCAAGTTTAATTTTAACCTAGAGGTATATTTTCTATCATATCCTTTCTGTTTGTAACATGATTCAAGCCAAAATCTTGATTATTATTGTCCACTATTCTTGATGACGTATGACCACTCTGGACAATCTTGATGTTTGCAGAATCAACCATGATCAATGCTGTGTGCTAACTTTGCTGATAAATTAGACAGAAAATCTCGGGTTGGATTTAGAAAAACGTTAGTTGCCAGAGCCATTGTGTATAGTGAGGAGGTGAATGGTCGATGTACCGTTGTATACGATTGTATAACCTTTCTATCTTTTTGGACATATGTCAACTCTGATGCTACTTTCTTTAGATTTGCCAGCTAGAGCCTTTTCAAACATTCCCTTATAGGGAACAAGGAGGGGGCAGACCTCAAAAAGCACAAACATAAGTTACTTGAATATTTCATATAATATAGATGCATTAAACCCCAAAATACACAAGAAAAAGTTTCTAGCACATCCAAAGAAATTGGTAAGATTGTTTAAAAATTCCACCAAGTTTGGCATCTATAGACTATAGTTCTCTTGTTAATCTAATAAGCCTAAGTATACTTGGAATTTAAAAACACAAATAGAAATGCAAGAATAGTAAGCTGCTATTCAATTGAGTATGCAACTTTTAACACTGAATCTTCAACAAGCAAAGAAATAAAAGGAGAAGGTAAGAGCAAAATAAAGGAAGACAGAAAGGTAACTTCAACAGCAGCATATGCCTGATTTTACTGCTCAAGTCCTCAAGAATGTAAAAGGAGACAAATGCTGATGCCAGTAACAGTTCAAAAATATTCATCTCCAGCACTTTTGTAAGGTCAGTAGCCATTCTTCATTCATGGTTTGTCCACCACCATGATGAGCAGCTAAGATAGCTAAAGATCATTAGTTATTACTGTAGCAATGAGATTGCATAAACAAACATAGATGAGCTATCTAACACATGGCAAGAAAGGAACGGGGAAAACCTACCTTGAACTCGTTTTTTTATGAGAGCAAAAACACCTCTTTATCGCTGGGCAAGATCAATAACCAAGAAGTTTCGCCTAATTATGCATCTTCATGGACCAACAACTAACAAATTGTTGTTATAAATTTTCTCATCTTCATCAATTAAATAATATTTAGTTATTAGTTACCTAAAAGACCTGCTTTCTATTAGGAACTTCCTTCGTGGTAGAAACAAAAGGGTGTGTATTCTTCTAAGGGGATACTTTAGTTGAATATGTAGGATGGCATAAAATTCTACAAGGGAGGACACTTGTGGTTGTACAAACTAGAAGTGGTTGCTTCTATGCAAACATCTTGGTTGTCTCTGCGGCCTACCTCCGTAATTATTTAGGAGTCAGCTTGTGATCTGGGAGACTGAAAAAGAACAATCTTCAGGGGATGTCAATGAAAATGGGGTGCAAGAAGTCAAGCAGCTGGCCAAAGAGTCAACATTAACAAAAGATCGGATGAGTGAATTGTAAAAAAAAAAAAAAACAGTTTGCAATGCTCAATGCCTTCAGAAATGCCCTATACGAAGATAAAAAGAATCAACTTTTTTTTTTGCTAAATCCCTTATTTCCCTGGAGTATCATTGTATGAGTTCGTCATTCGTTGTTATACAAAGGGAGAACTGCAATTTTTTGGTTCATTGGTAGTAGGTCACATTTTTGTTCGATATTATGTCAAATGGAATTTTATTCGAGCCGGTTCACAGATTTTTCTTCTCATTGTGCAGCCGAACAATTCAAATGTCGCTACATTCTTCCATACCACCCAAGTCAACTTGCTTGGTTGTTTAGATTGGAAAGGAAGAAGTGGTTATCGAAAATCGATATCCTTAAATGCAATTAAGGAAGTGAGATTTGAGAGGAAGTCCTTTATCTCACAATCCAAATATGTGTGGCACCCTTAAGATCCTTCGGGTCCAGCATCAGGAAATGCCACTAGCAATAAAGTTACTAATTATATCAGAGTATCAAGTGTCCAAAAAGTGAATCCCCAACATCGCCAAAGAATTTATTGGAAGATAAGTCCGGGTGTTGCAATTTCGAGTAGTCATCCATCCGTGGGAAATTGGAGGAAAAGTTATTCGTTGAAAGATCCAAATACGTCAAATTCTTGAAATTCAACTCAGACAAACTCCCTGCCACTTTATTGCCCATCAAAGACAGGTGCTGAAGCTGAGCAAACTCATTTGATAAAAGCCAAGAAACCAAGTTTTGGCCCGAAATATTATTGTACAACAATGATCATAACAGAAACAACTGAAATAGATATGATAATAGTCAATGAAATCTTACTCAGAAAACTAATAATTAAAGAGAACATAACTAATTACCAAAGATTAATATTATTAAGGTTCACCTGAGACATGAAGAAGGCTTCGACGCGTCTGTGTACAACTGTATGCCCGACAAGTACGGAACATAATATTGTGTGATTGGGTCTTTCCCATTTAACAACAAAGGTACTCCAGCTCCATAGACACTCCATTCACGAAAAGATTCCCAAAGATCCTCCAAGCAATAAAATGGACAGGACTCTACTTCCCGCGTTTTCCTTCCTCTTACTCTCAACTGTCAAAACAGAATCTTCCACAAATTAACGAACTTTTAAGAGCTTCCTTACTGATAAAATATTTCAAGACTGCCACAACTTGATGAAAAATACTTCTATAATTGATCCAAATTGGCTCAATCTGACAACCTTCTAGAAACTACTCTTTCATAAATCGTAGAAAATTATATGAACTAAAGACCATTCAAGTACTAATTACAGAAATATTTCAAAAAATACTGCAATTCCAAAATCCTAGCCAGCTTCTCCATAAATCTTTTCAAGCGGACGAATTTCACAATCTTCCATTATCTACATTTCTACAATTTTTTTTCAAATGCCACAAATTAACAACTATTCTTTTTATGCATCAATCGGGAACATTCTTTTCCTTTTAAAATGCATTTGCTGAATGGGTAAAAATGGCATTCAAGCCAGTTAATGTCAAATCCCATGTTCTACATGTGAATCCTTTGGTACTAACGTATCAAAAAGTAACTCAGGACAACTGATTTGTAAGTTTAAATTTTTTTTAAAAAAAAGATGTACACTTGATTCTGAATAGTACACACTTAAAATCGGCTCATCTCTTATGCAAAAACAAAACATGAAATCATAAACTGGAACAACTTCTATTTCTTTTCTTACATGCAAAAACAAAGCTATAGGGCGTATATCCAAGAAAAGAGAAAAGGAAGAAAAAAAGCATCATTCTTTACTACCTCAGAAAAATTCTGAGCAGAAACGAAAGGAGTAACAGATTCCATTAAACGATCCAAGTTGGTAACATTCACCGGCATTGGCCTGGGGGGTGAAGCCGAGCGGACAGAAGACGGTCTAGACAATGCCTTTGTTGAATCATCCGACTCACTCCGATTTCCGGCCTCCACCAGCGCAGCGGGAGAAGAAGATTCCGACTTCACCGGCGTCCTCGGCAACTGGTCCTGGTGCTCTTTCTGTTGCAGTAAGACCTGCTGCTGCTGCTGCTGCAAGAGCATCTGCTGGTGCCGACGTACAGCCGGCGGGTTGTAAAACCTGTCTCCACCATGGCTCCGCGACACAGCGAAGCCTCCCGAACCTGACATTACTCTGAATTCAATTAAATCAAATCCTGTGTGTATGAATAATTGTATATGTTGTGCGAGTATTTTGAATTGGGAGAGTTTGTTAGTAAACGACGAGTATAAGAAATGAAAAATGAGATCGAATTAAGTGATTTTGGGATTGCAGTAATTAGGGTTTTTGGAGGTTTTTTGTTTGCAAATGTTGAAGAAACGGAAGGTTTCAACTGTGCGCGTGTTTGGTGTGTTCCTTCCTAATTTCTATGTTATTATTTTATTATTGCGTTTGAACGTGAAAGGGGGAAGAAAGCAAGGGGACACACACACACACACACTCTTTCGCCTAAAAATTGATTAAAATTAAAATTAATAGTTAATAATTAATTTCTAGGATAATTAAATCTTTTATTTTTTGATATTTTCATCCTCAATTATATATTTGATTACGCAAAACATCATTGTCATCCATTTCCATCCAATTTTTCAATAAAAATTACAAAATGACAAATATATTCTCATATTTATATAAATATAAAATAAAGAAGTAATCGTAGCCCTATTTTTAAAAAAAAATTACAAATGAGTCCTAGAAAAAAAAATCATTTTTTCCTCCTCCATCAACACCAAACCCAAAAATTAGAGCTAAAAATATATATTCATCTTCATGTTCAATCCCCAGTTCTCAGCCCTCAAACCTTTCTTTTTAATTATCAGATTAGCTAATGAAAACCAAACTCAAATTTCAGGGGAAAAAAATCTGACAATTATCAACCACAAGAGCTCGATCTTGAATCTTAACACCATGATGCCTTTCATACTTATCTTTCAGCCCCCTCAATATGCTAATTGTGTCGACAACACTGGTGTCACGCAGTGAGAATGCTTAGTTCTCCATTCGGCACGACAAGCATGCTAACAGTTAGGCGCGATGCTTATTTTACCAATAGTGTCATAATGATATATGATTATATGCAGATATTCTCCATTAACATCATACTCATAGCGTGCGTGTATGTCAGTTGTTCGGGCTTGCCGGCGTAAGAATGAAGGGAAGGCGGTCTTGAGGCGTTGAACCTCAGGAGCCAAACATACGTTCCGTGAAAGTTGGTAACAGAGCGGGACCCCTCGAGCATGCAGTGTTGTTATGGGACAATGTTGGGTGTTCTTGAGGAGAAAAAATTTTGGGCCACGGATCGTGTCGGTAAGCTGGCGGAACACGACGAAGGAAGCTGTGGGCAAGAATGATGAAAAGGGAAGCGTTGCGCAATTGCCTAGGTGCCTTTCAAAGGGGTTTTCGAGGAGCGCACCTTGCAGGGCACAATTCGACATGCGTTGAGACGCTGCGATTTGGAGGTCGTCCACCCGAGGAACCAATGCTCAGAGCGGCATAGGGTGAAGGATGGTGTTGAATGCGGTAAGTACGAGTTACTGCAAGTTTGTGAAGGCTTGTCCATATAGAGTAGTGCCGTTGTTATCCTTGCAACGAGACGGATGTGTGTTGATCAAAACTCGCTTCTCGCTACAAGGACGTAAGCGAATTCAAATAGGGGAGAATGTCACGCAGTGAGAATGCTTAGCTCCCCATTCGGCACGGCAAACACGCTAACAGCTAGGCGCGGACCTATTTTACCAATAGTACACTAATGATATATGATCATATGCACGTATTCTCCCTCAACATCTTACTCATAGCGTGCGTGTATACCAGTTGTTTGGGCTTGCCGGCCTAAGAATGAGGGGAATGCAGCCTTGAGGCGTTGAACATCAGGTGCCAAACCTGCGATCCGTGAAACTTGGTTCAGCCACATAAACTTGCTAGAAACGCCTCTCAAATGCAGCATCTTCTCCACATATTTCATGTACTCTTCAAGAGTTGTGGCTCTGATACTCTGCAATTGACCTCTTTCAAACATAAGCTTAAAGGGATTGGCAGTATCCATTGATCCTTTAGGCCAGATCCTCGCCAACCAAATGAATGGCATTCCTTCCAGTACAATGCAAGAAGAGTTGTACCTTCTAACGAAATGACCAGAATTCAACAAAGGCATTTCCAACGGAACTATGGACGAATGATGAGGCAACATCAGGGATCATCGCGTTCTAAGATGCCTGAACTGATTAAGATGGCTAATCAAAATGTCCTCAAGGGTGATAAAGAGGCTAGCTTGGGCGAATCAGTGGAGGAGTTGCCAGAAAGTTCCTTCGGAAGATCAAAATTCGAACGTAGAAAGAAGCCTAAAGATGAAGAGGATCCAGAGCAAGCCCTCACCATCCAATTTAGAAACCTACCTCATGTTGTGGGTAACAATTTTTTACTAGCCAACGAATTCAAGAGCAAACAGAATGAAGAGGAGGAAAAGGAAGCAAGTGAGGAAGAAGCATGTGTGCTGGAATGTGAAGAACGCTAAACATCTTAGGCAGTACATAGTGAAAAAGAGGATGACAACATGACTGACATGGATGAGAGAATTGACTTAGAAGCAGAGAGGAAAAGAATAGGAGTGTCTGCAATACATTGTTGAAGCAGCTGCATCAGGAAGGTGTCCATGGGGTGGATTTACTGGGCGAACCATCTAGGCGTCCCTTTGACTTCTATGTACTATATGGAACACCAAAAATAAAGGTAAGGGTACCTCGTGCTAAGAAATATGGGTCACCTCCAACGATACTGCCTCCTCCTACAGGTTGGATAACTAAAGAATAAGCATTAGAAGAAAGTAAGGAAGGAGTCCAAAAAGCAGAGACCCAGGATGAAGTATTGCACGTGGATATCACATGGCAACCAATCAACAGAGGATAAACAGGAAGTGGAAATAGATACAGCCGAGAAAGTTATTTTCAAGAGACCAA
>CAIGRO010034048.1:0-10640 GCA_903798355.1 Fraxinus baroniana | reverse complement strand
CCCCCCCCCCCCCCCCCCCCCCCCCTCCCTCCCTCCCTTCTCTTTCTCCCTCTCTCTCTCCTCTTCTTCCCTCTCTCTTTAAGATTATCTATTATATTTTCTTTAATAAAGGTTAGTGTGTGCTTAGATGTGTGGGAGGCAATGTAGAGGATGAAAAAGAGCAATCTTAGAAACAAAAGAATGGTCAAACGAGATTCATACTCAAAGAAGGAAACAGAAATGAACAGACTTTGACAAAGTGCTGATGATGCACAAGTAGTTCTCAAGCTGGAAAAGTAAGATATGGATCAGAAAATAGATTTTCTGGACACTAGATAATTTCCCTGATTTGGGCACCAGGGACATACGCAGCGCAACATCATTTGCCAAGTGATCACAAAGAAAATTGCAGTGCCACAAGGTGCATGAAGAGTTTTTATGGGTTAAATAATCTAATCATGCTTCATATTCTGGCAAACTGGGAGATGAATTTTTCCAGAATAGAGAGAACCTGAACAAATATCTTATCTGGACTAATTACCCATGACAAAGGTTATCCCAGTTGGATTGACATGACAGCAACCCTGATAAAATTAGCAGTAACAGTCCTAATGTCTGGCATGGTATGGGGATGCTTTAATGGTGAAACAATTTGATTGTAGTGTTCACTCTGGGAAGATAAGAGGGAGAGGAGGGGTAGAGAGAGAATTGCACCTGATCTTGAGCATTGTACCAACAGCAATTAACATTTTCGTAGTGCCCACGAAAAGTCTGCATCGTCTGGCCAGACCACATATCAAAGGCCTAAGAGATTAAAACAGTTAGATTTATAGCAGATCTTTATCTTAGAAATGATATGAATTGTAAAGCAGGAAAACAATGTATTACTTTTGTAGTCGCCATGCATGGAACAAAAACAAGAGCAGGATTCTGAGATACTGCCATCCGTATTGCCTTACTGCTTTGCAAGCGTTTAGTTTCAAAATTTACAAGTGTGTTGCACCCAGATTCTATATCCCATAACCTCAACCTTGAATCAGAGCCTGAAGCTCAAAGAAAAGAGGACTATATTAAAATTGATTAGTAATTTATAACAGATGTAGAATCCGGCACCATAAGGTCTATAATCAAATAATTATTTCAACAATGGCTCCAAAGCTTCCAGTTACCCTGTTCGAGGAAAGGACTATAATGTGTTGCCTTCGCTTCTGGGGCCAGTAAAAGATGCCACAGAATATTTTTGGTTTCTCCAAAATGGCAAACATTCCTGATCCACTTAAATCATTCTCATAACTAGAGCACGCTGATGTGCTAAAGGGAATAAAGAAAATGCTGAAACTTTGTAAAATCCAAGTAACAATAAAAACATCATTAAAGATGGTACACTAAGATCAGCAAAGAACTCAAGCACCCCTTCAGATTCCAGAAAACTCCAGTTTAACACCATTTTCAAAAACTTGTGCTTCTAGGAAATGAAAAGTCTTCACACAATAAATATAAATAGATGCACATAAGGAACAGTGATACAACCTAGAATAAGTTAGCTTGTACGGCGTTCAGTGGCCATCTAAAGCCCAAAAAAATTCAGTACAGTCTTGATCTGAAGCCCAAATATTCAGACAATGGAGTCATACTTTGCCTCATGACACCAATTTCCAAGCAGAAACGGGCTCCTGGGTGAAGCCCTTGCCTTGAGCCCCATAATTTAGGACAAATTTCACTATTTTAGGGGTTGAAAATGCTTTTTATTAAATTACCAGGAAAAGGGGGAATATTGTTATTTTGAAATGATCACACCAAGATGTTTATGATATAGATCTTGGAGAAACCATATCTCAAAAGCTACCAATTGAAGTTGGAGAGTCCAAGTTTATATAAACCACACATCGAAAGTCCATATTTTTGATGTGAGATTTAA
Organism: Fraxinus baroniana; assembly: GCA_903798355.1. Lineage (NCBI taxonomy): Eukaryota > Viridiplantae > Streptophyta > Magnoliopsida > Lamiales > Oleaceae > Fraxinus > Fraxinus baroniana. Next base: position 8,743 of record CAIGRO010034048.1, on the reverse strand, counting down.
GTCACGTACCTTGCAATGAGAACTATGACAATGCACCATGCTCCGCAATCTCGACGTCCACATCGGACGGCTTTGCACTAATCCAGGACTAGTCCCAGATGAACATGCTCGATTGCAACCGGGAGACATGGTGCCTATTCTGATACTATTGTTAGAATTCTAACTGGAAGAAAAAGAACGAAAATTAATAACATATCTTTGATTTAATTGCAGAGAATTACATGTAAGTAAATGACAAACAAGATTCCTTTCTTTCACTCAATATTTTTTTGGATCTTACTACATGTTTATTAGGGATTACATGACATTCTGCCATTTGTGAGTTTAAAACACAATCAACTTTTTCTGTCAATCTTTTTCCTCCACATCATATTATGTAACCCTTTATATATAATTTTGATGCACAAGTAGCACAATCTATATTTTTTCTCCTTACTAAGTTTCCTTCCACTCTTATTTATAGTTATTCTCTAACTAATTTTTCCCAACCACTTGCTCCCCAACCGAATTATGTTGTTGTCCACTCCTTCTCAAGTCTTTCTCTAGAATTGGAAGATTACCAATACCCCGTGTTCAAGAGACACCTTTTCCTTAAGGTTGAAGTATGGTTCAACTACACAATTTGGAAACCATATAGCTGAACTATTTCTTTGGCACGAATCCTGCCAAGGCAAATGCAAAAATGGGATATTTCAGTCCTAGATAGGTACTAGGCCGACAGACTAACTAGTAGTAGTATAATGCCCAAGCAAACTCCATAACCTATTGTACCCGCCCAAAAACTTCCATGTGGAGTACATAACCCAGAGTTTTTAAAGGTTTACAACCTAAATGCAGTGCTTACAAGACTTGGAAAGGTCGGTGGAGTACTTAACCTACAGCATGGTCAGAATGTTGCATATAATGGAGGCAACCAAGAAAGTTGTGGCATCATTGACCTTTCCTCAATCAGTTATGAACAAAACGGACTGATCCCAGAATTCAGACGATCAATTGAAATTTTGGTTACGCCATTGCTGCGAATTTCAGAGAACGTAATGGAGAGTACAGTTGTAAATGTGCTCAAATCAGAAATTTAGGTTGAGGTACATTTATTATGGCCCAGTGGGCTGGGCAACAAAATGGAGACAGCCCAACAAATAGAGGACCGAAATAGGGTGCTTAAATCTGCTAAGGAGTTTGAACATGATAGGAAAGGAAGACGCCAGAACCCTTTCCCACAAGGACCGTAATAGTGGGGAAGAAACCCTCTATTCTATGCAAGGAATATTTTGCCAAGCAAATGTCGAATGCAAAAGGGGTTGTGTGTCAGGTGCATTGAAAAATATACGTTAGTACACCAACGCAAAAATAAAGAATAAAGGGTATTGTTGGTACAAGGAGATGATGGGAATGAAGAGGTGAAGTTCGAATTACCTGGGGAGGAACTTCCGCTATGAGAAGGTTGAACTCTCAATTAATTCGGTGGTTGGGTTGACAACACCAGGAACAATGAAGATCGAAAGAGCATTGGGCTCACGAAAAGTAACAGTGCTAGTCGACTGTGGGGCTATCCTCAAGTTTATTCTGATCAACGAAGTGCAGCACATGAAAGTTTTGTAGGCGGGTACGACAAATTATGAAGTTTGCTTGGGCTCTATACTATTAGTAGTTAGAAAGTCAGCCCAGTATCTAGGACTGAAATATTTCATTTCTACATTTGCCTTGGCAGGATTCGTGTCAAATAAATCGTTCAGGGTAATATAAATTTTTTAATTGAACCATACTTCCACCTTGAGGTCAAAGTATCTTTGGAACCTTGGGTGTTGATAAGCCTCCAATTCTAGAAAAGCCCGGAAGACTTGAAAAGGAGTGGACAGGAACAGAATTCCGTTAAGGAGAAAGTGGCTAGAAAAAATTAGTTAGAGAATAGCTATAAATAAGAGTGGAAGGAAGCTTACTAAGGAGGAAAAAATTTGAGTGAAAGAACGGAATCTTGTTTGTCATTTACTTACGTGTAATTCTCTGCAATTTAATCAAATATATGTTATTAATTTCTGTTCTTTTTCTTCCAATTAGAACCTAACAATTTATTAATCTCTTCTTGGATTGCATTTATGGAATTAGATCATTAGGGCCACAAAAAGAATTTTTTAATACAACCAATAGTAGACGGATTCATTGATTATGGATAAAAAAAACTCTTCTCAACTTTTTTGTCCTATTATCGCTATTCGGTATAAATCAACTAGTTTTGTTGCCTAATTTTTTTTTATTTTTACAAATCAACATAAGATTAGGAAGTTCTTCGTGTCTGTTCATGTGGTTTATTGCTTTCATTATACACATTCCCCCTGTCAAAAAGCCTTCAAGTGATAAATGTAATTATGTAAATGGTTGTACATATGGAAAAGTCTTCATTCAATACAATGCAATTAGCAGTGAGTTCAAGATTTCTTTTAATTTCTTCAAAAATGTCATTGGATTTATTCAATCAGTCAACATTCAAATCTTTCACAGATTTGTTCATATTTATTAAAATATTTGACAACTATATAAAAAAAAACAATATAAAACTATAAGTGTTTCTATTGCCTCTATCAAAAAGAGTAGTATCGGAGCTTAGATTTGCCTCTAACATTATTGCTTCTAACTCTCGCACAGTTCAGTTCTTACTTTATGAAGGTTTCGAACCTAATCTAGTAGAAACTATAAGCAACATGATCAAGAGTGGACATCAAACTTCAGAAAATATCACGTCCAATGTGTAGGGAGAGGGGTCACATAGCAAGTTAAAGATGGAAATGAACCTACAACTCAACAGGTGACATATGAGCACTAGTCAAATGCTGGTTAACCACTCAAGCTGACCTAGAGACATATATAAATAGTGAGAAAATAGGTGAGCAGCAACAGCAGCAGACACTGTATCAAACAACTAACTTGTAATTTGAGAGCTTTAAGAAGCTAAACATACATTTGAAAGATAGATGCCTATATCAAGAGCTAAAAATATTTGGCATAGAATTTTTGGCAAGAATTTTTTTTTTTTTTTTCTGGGGGACCCGGACCACCCCCCTCCCCCCCCCCCCCCCCCCAAATTTTTTACAAAATTTTTTTTTTTTTTTTTTTTTTTTTTTTGCCAGGGGGGTGGGGGAAGAACTGCAAAAACTGTTATAAGATACATGTGGGTGAAAAGATGCAAGAAATGAGACCTTCAATCACAGAAAAGAAGCACTGTCCTTTTTTCTGTTCTATGCATCCTAAAGGATAATCCAATCATGTAACCATTTCAGCCGATTATGTCGACTTAAATAACAACCCAGAAACCCTTGATGCATTAAGGAAAAGAATCTATATTCATATATAATCCATGAATGATAGGTAAAACATAGCTAGAAAGAAACATATAAAAAAGTGGATTCGACAAATTAGCATATCCAACCTGCACTTAGAAGGTACATGCCATCCTCAGTCACCTTTAAACCAGTAACGACTCCATAATGAGCAGTGGCACGATCATGGGTTGATAACATTCCAGGATGTAATCTTTGCTTTGCAACCTTTGCTTGATTGAAAATCCTACCAACAGCCAAAGGCTTAAAAGCATTACTGATGGCCGTTTTCTTTTGTAGTGCTGGGACTTTTACAAATGAACTTTGGGCAGATGACGAAGATTTTGATGTTGAAACCTGCACAAGAATAAAAAGAAAGCACCACCAGGCTAAAAAATAACCATTGCAAACTGACAATGTCTTATGGATGCAAAGCATCAAAGCACATAATCTGTTTATGTTATGAATTAAGCTGTTGAGAAGAACCCTTATGCCTTGCATGTATAAAGCTATTTGAAGAGGAGAGCGAAGAAAACGAAAAATGAAAAACGATAGAGAGGTTCATTATTACTCATGTTACTCTGCAGTGTAGCATTTTAGTTTTGTCCTTTCTGATTTTTCTCCACACTTTTCTAGCTTTATTAAGGTGGCTCAGTGTGTTTCAGTTTTTTAGAATTTTTCGGGCACAACAATAGTAATAAACTAACATATGATTGCTCAGGCGACAAGCTGACGTAGTACTCCAAAAAACTCAACATTGAGGTCACCCCCTAAATAAAACCAATAGCATAAATACTGCACAGGGTTACCAAGACAACCAGTAAACATTTCTGCTGCAAATATTTTATATCTCCTATGTGAATTGCTTTGGTGAAAGACGCAAGAAAGAAGGAAACCTTATTTGTTGCTGAACGCTGTAGGAGAGGCGGTCGTCTTCCAAGCTGAGAGTGGGATTGATCTAATACACAAAAACATCCAGCTCGCCTGATGTCCCAAAAACGTATAGCACCATCACATCCTCCAGTTACCAAAACCCACTCACTAGAAGTAGACCACTCCAATGACATTACACTGTCTGTCAGGAAAAACAATAATTAATGAATGTACTATACATGTACATAAACTCTAAATACCAAATAGATGTGTCTATGTATGCACCAATACAGGGAGAAGCAGCAAAATGAGAGGAAAAGAAACAAAACTAGCAATTTCAGATTCCATTGTGAGCAGTACAATTATTGCAACATACAAGGAAAATACACGCCTAAATACAGAGCTAAAATAAGATAAGTTCAACGACGAAAATCCAAGGTTCAGAAACATGTACAATTATGCAAACAAACTCCTATGTCCCAACAAGGTTCCCACTCATAAGAAAATCATTTACAAGTAAATTGTAAATTCGATTGCCATGATCACATGTTGAGCTAAATTGCATTCCTAACTAAGCCAGATTAGAACTATGAATAAATTGATACTTTAACTCTGATCCAACTTGCCTAGTTTGCAGCTGGCCCATGCTCATTCATTAAAATAAGACAAACTCAACTAGATTTTGGAGCTTACCAAGAGATTGAGTTCAACCCAAGATTGAAATTAGAAAGCACATATAGTACCAGTATTGATACTTGATAGTTGGACAATCTGAGGGGATATGCGTATCAAATTCAACATTAGACATAATCTAAAGCAAATACTCAGCTATATCCCTTTTTCTGTCCACCTTTTTAATTAGCAACTGTTGAGTAACTTATATCCAACAACAGTTTTGCCTTGTACATCATTCTATACCTAGTAAATTTGATTGATTTAACCTTTAGGAAGGGATGTGTAGATCATACACAAAGTATTCTATAAGAGACTTGTACCATAGGGTGGAGATAACATCAAAGCAAAATTCCTTTATTTGCTTAACACTTCCACACATGAACATTCCAATGCAAATTATGGCAACTCGGCAATTTAACCAAGTCAGACCAGGAACTTAGATTACATCAAATTGATAGTCCCTTCATCAAAAACATTGTCTGAAATTGTGTGCATAAAACACTATTCCACACGTGCACATTGTATCACAAATTTGCTTTCCAACCTTTTGCAACTCGGCAATTAAACCAAGTTCCCAAGTCAACCAAGAATTTAGATTACGCCAAAATGATAGTCCCTCCATAAAAAGTATCATCTCAATTTACATTCAAAATACCGAGCATATTGCATTCAAATTAATGGGTTGTAAGATTTTGTTGACCAATCAATATAGCAATATCTTCTCATGAATTTCATTGTGTTTTATAATTTTATTCTTAAAATTAAAATATTAACCATTTTGTCCAAAACTGTTTGTTTGACCTCTATCTTAAAAGGTCAAACAATAAAAATTCGTTGATCTCAATTGAGTAAATACTCTGGTTTACATAGTATAAATCAAATGTATGGTCGATGTTATCGAATTACATAAGCCCTTAAAAGAAGACAATGCCATCTCTCAGGATCCCAGACATGAAGAATGATGAGAAATACCGTGCCTGTTATACCATGTCATCTTTACGCTAATTAGTGTTAACATACATCCAATTATTTACGCAAAGGAAAATATCTAATCTACTGCCAAGAAATGAGATTTTATCAACTAACACTGTAAAGATACGTCTAATTATAAAGAAATAGGCTATAAGGAGATACTGATGCCAATTATATTTGTGCATGATTATCTCAGATAGGCATCTATCTAAGCCACATGTTGAATGAGGAAGGCGATCTACATATAGCACCTCTCTCTATCCATGTAATATGGTAAGATGCTCAACATGATATTACAGATTGATCAAGAAACAGAAAGCATGTAAATGATTATCTTACAGATTGATTCAATAAATTGATCCAATCTAACTCTGATCCAGAAAGGTTTAACATATTGATCAAAAACTTTGCAGATTGCAATTTCATTTTTTGAGTCATAGAGCCAATCCCAATCAGTCACTTAGAACTTACGTTCCGGTTAACCATCAGAATATCACCACGTAATATAGGGTATTCTTAGTTGCTGTAAGTTCTAGAATCAAATATTTCCTCTATCCTCATACCCCTTCCATTATGTTCTGTTCATTTCCTCATTCTAACACCAATAAACATTTATAAGTTGAATATCAAAGAGAACTTACTAGATCAAGAAGCAAAAAGTCATAAAATCAAGACCATCAACATCAACTTACCACGATGACCAGATAGTGTGTGAGAAAATGCACCAGAAGAAATATCGCAGAGTCGAACTTGGACGTCTTCAGTTCCAGAAGCAATTAGCATGTGAGATTTTGCTAGTGAAGACATAGCTATCCCATAAACCTTTCCTGGCATTTTAAAAGTCATTACAGCCTGCACAGTTAATGTTGAGAAAATTAAAATGTGATCATCAATTACGACCATTATTGTTAGAGATAAGATATGTTTGCATTGTGGATAAGTAGGTTCAGGAATAGACTTTTAATTCTTCAATCCTCCATAGTCCATACCCCTTTAGCATTGAATTCGGTAGGAATTAGTGATGCAATCTGTTTCATGGATTAAAAAAATGCCCACTTTATGTGATTGTCTGAAACATGTTGCTTGGCCATTTATATGGAAGAGTTCAAGTGAAGCTGTTTTTTTAGTTTTGCGGTTCCCAAGTCAAGTCAAGGGTCAATGGCTATGGCTTCACTTTTCCTTTTCCTCTTTTTTTCTTCTTTATTTTATCTCATTTGGAAACTCCCATCCAATGTTCACTCCATATTGTATCAGTGCCTCATTATTACTTGCATTACAATATCCATTTTCCTTGGTCAGAAATTAAAGAAAAGTACTTAAGTGGATCTCCTCTTTATTTTTAAAAGGACATTATCAAATATTACCATAATTTCAATTACTTGATATGATTAAATTTTCATTTTCCTTATTTTTAGTAGCTAAAAAGTATTGTAAAATTTTCTAACTATTAAATTTCATTTTTAAATAAGTCGATGTTGTTTACATCCTTGGTAGAATTCTCATACTATTCAAACACAGGAATGAGAAAGTACTATACTTTTCTTGGCAAATTTCCTGTATCCAAACATAGTTATAGAACTTTTAAGTTCCTAACTTGTCTAAATTTTTTGATATCCAGATATGATATATCAATTTCTTCAACCTCACTGATGCAATCCACACACCCCCAAGGAGGAAAGAACAATTGACCTGTGCGGTATTCGTATCCCAAACATTGATGTGATGATCATATGAACCAGTGATAAACAACCCAGTGTCAACTGGATACCACATAGCCGAGGATATGGCATATTTATGACCATGTTCATGCTGCTTGTTAATGACAACTATAGACTTGTGCTTTTCAATCTGACCACCTTCCACATAATCAGTTGCACGTTGAACATCATAAACAGCAACAGTTGCATCCGATGCACCGGCAATCAAATATCGTCCTTCTGTCAAATCAACCTGATTTTGTCATTGCAACAAGCCCTCAACAATTCTAATGCTAGCTTCCATTTAATATAGACCATACATTTGCCAAAAGATTCGTTATGCGTGCATACTCAAAGTTATCTACAGTAGAAGTGATCTCCTTTTTTCTCAATTTCCTAATTTGAACATTATAATCACTTCAAATAAATTTCAATCCGATTTTTAACAAGTCAAAGGAAATCAGTGTAGGAAAAAATCAATAGCCTATGCTATCCACAGAAATTAAGAATTAACCACTGCAAGAAATTGTACCACAAGTCTCGGCCACAATATGCTTACGAACTTTACTTCTTAAAGCAAACCATTCTTATCGCAGCTCTCAAAGAAATATAATTATCATCAGTTTCAAGTTTCAAATATGTAACTGCAAAACCAGAGTCATAATCATTTCCTCAGTGTTTTAACCCGAATGAAATTCAACACCAAGAAAAAAGAAAAAAAAATAAAAAAAAAAAACTAATTTACTTTAGTAACAAAATCCTTGGAAGACTCCAAACGCCGCAAAATACAAGTAATATCAATAGAAAAAAAATAGTAACATACCGTAAAATATGAAAACCCCAAAAGAACAAACAGAGCTAGTAACTGAAACTAATGAAGGCAGTAATTAAAACAGACCTGAAGAGAGTTGATGGAGCCGCGGTGTGAGGAGACGATTTCTTTGTGATTAGAGAGTTGAATGGATGAAAGTCGTGAGTTTCGAAAGCGACTGGTGAACAAATTCGGATTAAGCTTCCCAAGTTCTCGTTCTCTAGTCTCCTTCCACATCGTCCTCGCATCTTCGATCTCGTCCACCACCAAACAATCAATCGATATCCAAGTCCACAATGATAGTTATATTTACAGATGGATTGAGGAAAAATCCAACTACAAGGAAATGGTTGGTGGACCCGGGCCATAATCATTTAAAAAAATAAAAAAAAAGGGGGGGG
>CAIGRO010034019.1:0-11924 GCA_903798355.1 Fraxinus baroniana | reverse complement strand
TAATACGCCTGCTCTGATACCATTTTGTCACGGTTGGAGCGTTCTATTCATCAAATTCACGCCCAATTCATCTCCAACTTCAACCTATATGGGGAACAAAACTGGGCTTGGGCTAGCCCACCTAATACAAGCCCACTAGATAACAAATAATGGCCCAACCCATGACACAAACAGTAACAAAAGATAAAGGTTAATGATTACTTATTTAATTTACTTTCAATTTTTAACACCGTCAATTCCCACAGATTTTCGTTCCCCCACGTAAGATTTTTTTGTCATGTGGAAGAATGGATTTTAGATAGATGATGGATGGGGAACCTTATGTAAAAATGAGTTAGCAACCAGTAACCTTTTATTTTTGAATGAGCAAGTAGTAAACAAAGGTAAATATTTATGATTAATCAGTTAATTAACTCGAATCTTATCCCAATAGAATATAATTGAAATTTGTGGATTACAGTATCTTTTTGCCTAAACTAATACCTATCTCCGTCACTCTTGTACAAGATATATGCTTTTACTTCATGATTTGAATAATTCTGCTATTGGTAGGTTTTCCAATGAAGAAATCCAAGGATCCTTTTGAAATTGCATTTGAGGAGCAAGATGAATCGCCTCCTGAATCCCCCACTGGCCCTGATGAGAATGAAGCAAAAACTCCTGGTGCCCTCACTCTAGATGTTAGTGGAGATGATGACATTGGTAATAATCTTCGTCTTACAGACCCTTCAACATCTGCAGCTGCTTCAAACTCCGTTGTGCCTGCTGGCCCTGTTGGCAAGACTAAAGAAGAAGACGAAGAAGAAGAGGAAGAGAACATGAATGTTGAGCTTGGCAAGTTCCCGTCTAGTGGCGATCCTAATAAAGTGGCCATTATGCAGTGAGTTAACTGATTCATTTGCGTATATATGTCAGTATCAAACTGATGTCAAGATATCATTGATTTCTTGGTCAGTGAAATTTCATTAAGAAGTAGAATGATATCACATCAGTTCTCGAAATAGCAAGAATTATAACAGTCACCTCAGTGGTGTTTTGTCTAATTGAAGAGAGAATCAAATAGAAAATGAAGAACAAAGTCATGAATTTTTTTATAAAGGAGTACAAGAATAAGATTTGTTTGTGTTCCCATTACTGGTGAATCACAATTGTGAAGGTTTACATGGTTTATCTCATAAATAAAAAAATTGACCACTTCTTTAGTTCATCTTAAAATTCCTGTTTTTTTTTTCATTTTAAAGTTCTTCTGAACTCATTCTCTTTGCCAGGACTATTCTGTCTCAATTTACGGATGAACAGATGAGTAGGTATGAATCATTTCGAAGATCTGGATTTCAGAAATCAAACATGAAAAGGGTAGGCGTCATCTTATTCCTGTAATCTATGCTCAGCAACCCCCCCACCCCACCCCCACCCCCCCTCCTCTTATCCATCTAGTATTGCATGAAGTAACAAAACTGTTCGATGAACTCTTTTAGCAATGGCCATTGTCACAATCTTTCACTGCGTTCTAATTGCAGTTATTGACTAGTATAACTGGAAGTGCCAAAATTTCTATCCCTATGACCATTGTGGTATCTGGAATAGCAAAAATGTTTGTTGGGGAGCTTGTTGAAACTGGTATGCTGATTCAGTATTTGGTAATTCTTATAACAAAAACTATTCTCATCCTATTTATTTTTGGATTGGAGAGATTCTCTTGCTATTTGTGAACAGAAAACTTAAATGTGTTGTGTGTGTTATACTCTGAAATAAAAACACAACAATATGAACTGTACTGAAGCTCTACAATTTTGCAGCCAGAATAGTGATGGCAGAGAGAAGGGAGTCTGGGCCAATCAGGCCATGCCACATGAGAGAAGCATATAGAAGACTAAAACTTGAAGGCAAGATTCCAAAAAGATCAGTGCCAAGGCTATTCCGCTAAAAGAGCCCGGTAGTAACTTGTGGGAATCCATGGTGTCCTCTTACAGAACTTAAAGACCCATCATCTAGACGTTCATAGTAACTTTTGGTAATCCAAGGTGTCCTCTTACAGAACTTAAAGATCCATCATCTAGACGTTCATTTTCTTCCTGGTAAATATGACCTCAAAACTTCGGCAAGGATGCTTATGGCTTGCCCTGGATCATGCTTATCTTTTGTCCGTAACAAGTTTATGGAGAACTAGAATTGCTCAACTTAATGTCTTTGTACTGGAGATTGTGCGAACTGTGAAAGTTAATGCACTAGTCCTCGATGCTCTATGACAACGTTGTGTAGGATGCAGTGCCATATAGAAAGAATTAATATAACTAGCATACGTGTATGTCGTATTTGTATGTCGTATTTTTATTATCAATCATCTTAGTTGTCTACTTTCACCGGTAGACATTGGATAATGTTTCCAGAGAACATGCTTCATTTATGTTGATTTCACATGTACCCCGTGTTTGATTTATGGAGATCTTCGGGCCCTGTTAGGAAAAGTAACACGATTGTTACTTTTTCGTGTTCATTTAAGATCATGAGAGAACAGGTATTTGCATGGGATCAAAGGATGTTTCACCCACAATATGAGTTGTGACTGATTTTTTTTTAAGCCGTGGGGATTAATTTTACTGTAGAAAATTGATTCACTCTTCTGTCATATCGAAGCTAAAAAGGAAATGACTTTCTATATCGAAATTAGAGCATAAGCTATTTGGAAAACATTAATTTGAATAAAAATGTCCAACATTTATCTTAAAGCTCTACCTTCTGTTATGAGATAGATCGAACCACACCAACCAAATAAATTAAAACATTAGAGAGATGGGTGCTTCTTTTTCCAATGGTACTATAATTCCTATTCCTATCCCTTCATTCCCTCTTGGATATGAATCACTATGTCTGAGTCAGATAAGCGATCCAAATTCTCCCTAACTAGGATTTAAATATAAACGAAAAAATTGAAATGGACCACCCTCCTTAACCCAAAGGTTAAAATTATCTATGTCAAGAAAAAAGGATTGTTGAAGACTCAATCTATTCTTTCAAAATTTCAGACATCAAACTTGATGGTAAATGTCCACATATCAAAAAGAGTTTCACAAATACCAAGTTAAAACTAAATAATGTACATGTAGGAAAAAGGTTCGACACGACTGTGTAGGACAGCCAAGGGATGTTACAGCAAATAGGCACCAAGAAGATAATATCCCGAAGCTGTCGTATGGACAAGGATAGTTACCCGCATAAACAGTAAAAAGAAACAAACACCAACAAAATGAACAGTAAATTGACATAACAACAAGATGAATCTACATAGCACTCATATTGGAGCTGAGCTTGTTCGACGGAGTTGATACTTCTTCTCTGGTGGTGGTATACTAGGCAACACCTCCAGTTCCTGCAGGTACAGTTCCAAAAATGAATAGAACATAGAAATAAAGGATGTAAAATTAGAGAAGAATGAAATTTGCACATCATGTATACGAAATTAAATCATAGATGTTGCAAGTCTTGTTAATGAATTTGGAAACTCGAATTCTTAAGAAGATTTTAGCATCGGGATTAAAATACTTTATCCTGTCATCAAAATTGGGCATTAAAAATCTAAGACGCATAATTACAAAATTAAATGCATGCTTGGATTGCTAGACTTCACAATGCAACATTTCCGAACTCAAGTCAAGGAAAATGAACATATGACATCGGTTTACTTGCACAAAAGGACGAGGGTGCTAGGAGTCCATCACGCCTGCACTAACAGAGGGCGAGAAGAAGACTTCAGCTTGGAGCTTTTTAACACAAAAACTTTTTAAACCAGAGTCATATATAATTCTATGCAGGACTTCAGACAGGATCTCCAAGGTCCTGAATACACGTCTCGATACTGTATAAAGCTTTTCTATAAGAAGACAGAAGGATAGTTCTACTCTGTGTACCAAAAAAGAGAATGTTCTTTATTCACATCTCATTGCAAGTTCAAGAATGAGGAGCATTATGGGGAGCAGAAGTAGGTAATTTTTTGGAATAAAGTTGGCTCAGCATAAGTTGAAAAAGGATTATTTGCAACACATAAGTCATGCCCAATCTATTGTTTTGAGTTTGGTAATGCTTCATGTACTGTAATTTGAGAAATTACATTTTACATGCTGCAATTAGAAGTCATCATCAATTTGGACAAAAGTAGCCACATGGCTAAAATGCACATGATATAAACCAGGCACACAATCCTCCATCATGCAAGACCAGATGACTCTTTCCTCTCATCAAAACTCGTAGCAGTCTCTTGCTTTCCTTTTGCATAATAAATACACAAACCTCTCCCTCTGATAATACCTATCTCCATCGCAACTATGAATTGTCAATCAGGTTTTCTCTTCAAATTTCACTACTTGAAAACTAGCCTTTCAGCATCCACGTACAATTGCAAAGCCTTTATCACATCAAATACAACATATGCAAGAATCTGTTATTCCTAGGAGTTAAAAACTTGCCAAAAACCCAGAAGCACCACCAACACAATCTTCTCTACACGCTGGCCAAAACAGCTCCTGGCACTTGTTTTTACCTATTTTAAATTGGGATTCCGAAGGCATTAAATTTCTAAATTAAAGCATATTTGCCTTGAGTTCTTGACAGCTTGGAAAACTTTGATAATTTCCTCAAGTTTTGGAGGGAACTCTTCAATGAGTTGTAAAGAAACTCAAGGTGAAGATAAAAGTCACGCTGAGAAGGAGCATTAATCTTTGGAATGTGATGAGCTTGAAGAAGAAGAAATTTAGAGGTTGAGATTAAAGATGGGATTTCTATGAATAGGAAAATATTGGAATTTTCTTGGAAATACAAATGGCTTTTTATGTCCAGGTAAGAGAAGAACTGAGAACTGTCCTATTGGATTTGTCAAATTGTTTTGTTAAACCATGTCTCTGATGAAGTTCAAGTGTTCCTTTGAACTCTTGAGGTCATTTTGATCATTCTCGATCAAATAAGATAGACAATACAGAAAGAAGGGAAGATGAAGGAATATATGCTACACAGGAACTAACGCTTAGTGACATGAGACAAGTTGAGAAACCCAAGAAGTAAAAAGGAGTTTTTGAACCATGTTCATAGATGAAATTTTGATTATATGTTGAACACTTATTTCAACAAATCAAGCTAAAAGTGAAACAAACTATTTTCAGACTCTTCACAAATCAACTTCAATGACGTAAAATCAGTGCATAATAAACCATAGGGCCTACTCTAGACCAATTTCAATAGATGGCAGAAAATCCTTTCGAAGTGAAAAAATTGCAAGAGGCAATGAGCTTATACCAGTAGGTATAATAGTGGTAAATTTCAACATCCTGGACACGTTTTTGTATCTTTGAAACTGCTTTGTGACTGTCTGAGTATGCAGTCCACGCAAAGCTTTTATTCCTAATAAATTGCACAGGAGTTCAATACCAAGTGAAGTTTGACATTTCAGGACTAAAAAGGGAAGTTTATTAGTGATTTGGCAAAATTTTAAACAAATTCACAGAGTTCACAATCCAGATGAAGAAAATGTTACTATGACGACAATAGAAACCACATTTTGATATCATTTTATGAGTCAACCCACTCAAGCTCCCTGAAACAGTTTATTAAATTTTGGGTAACTGAAGAACGTGAAAAGATTTAATTGTGTCCCCAACACCAAATTAGCTCAGTTTATTGTCAAAGGAAAATCCTTATCCTTAGAGGGGTCAGATGTCTATTTAAAGAGTAATATATAGCATGAGATTGAGAAGTTGTGTGGGAAGATAATGTTGTTTAGTAACAAGGAGTAACAGTTATAGAACATACTGTAAATACTTAATGTTTCAGTCCTTCAGTGATTTTGAAACAGAATGTTTTTTCCCCAAATAAACACTCTTCTTTCTGAATCTGTTACCACTTAAGACACATTTGCCAATGCCTTGACAATAATATAAGAATTTCCAGTTTTCTAATTTTGTTCTTTAAATATATGTGCAATCATAAGATATTGAGCTTCATTAATGATCTCATAAACTTAGTTATACCTATTTCTCAGTCCTCTTCAAATCATCAATTCCTCTATCGCTGGAACCCTTATAATTAAGCTCGTTCTAAATCTTTAAGACAAAATCTTTTATACAAAATCACTCAGTAGTAGAACTATAATTTACAGTTTGAAGAGAGTAGTAGGGCATGTTTTTATTGTATCCAGTAACTCAGCATGTTTCTCTCGAGATATTGATGAATCAGCAGCCATGAGGCCCATGACTAGCAAACGTGTTAGCTAGAAAAAAATAAAATATAAAAAGAAAGCAAAGCATCAAATCGAGAAAGGGAAGATATAGAGAAGTGTCATAACAACCTAAAACGTTTTCAACTACAGTACGTTATATGATTCGTACTCTTTAATTAATCTGTGTATTTAGAGCGTGAAACTACTAGCATGTACTGAGCCTTCGCATTCTGTTTGAATCATGGATAGCAGTGATTTAAGGAAAAAATATTCTCATAAAGGAATCACTTGTGGCTCCAGCACGTCAAAAGAGGGAAAAATATGAGCCAGAACAAGGGGAAATTTTAGGACATGAACATTATTTTCCTTTTTGTTTTCTTAATCCTCAACTATTAAGCTCTTGTTTGGTCCCATTATTTTCATAATATATTTTCTCTCTTATTTTCAATCACATTTTTCAATAAAATAATATTACACGCATATCCAAAACTTTTCCTTATTTTTTACCTACACATTTTCCTTCGAAGTACTATTTCAAAATGCATTTTCATCAAGAAAAAAATGGGGCTCAAACAGGCTACAAATTTATTTGAAAGGGGACAAGATGTTAGGAAAACTATTCGGTGCATATCAATAAACTTGGTGTGACAAGAACGCGATGGGAAACTCACAGCTCCAATCATATTACGAGTTAAGTTTCGTCTATGATGAGGTGACAAAAAGGATGGCTTCCTTGAAAAATCATTTGTCCTACCATAGGAATGACCTAAATTATATCTAAGGGAACTAGGTGAAGTGCGTCTCATTTAACTTGGCTCTAAAAAACCGGAAAGCTGGAAAATGTTAGGTAAACTTAATATTAGTGAAGCACCTTGCAAGGAAATTTAAGATATTTGGTTTATTTTAGTGAATTGATGCCACCGAATTTTGGAAGAACATTGGGTAACATTTAGCATATTCAATGATTTTGGAAGAATTCCTGAAATGGCCTCCACTAACATGGCACTGAAATAAAATGGAGAGGATCATTTTGGAATTTGACAAATAAGAATTTTGGGGAGACCGGTCTCTCGTGTTATTAGGAGGATTGCATGATGGTAATCAGTAAGTAGTAACAGAGTGAACCAAACTGTGTACTTGAGAAGGGGATTCACTATATTTGTTTTCTTCATTTTCTTTTGCTAATTTATGCATAAAGGTTCTCTTCATTTATTTTGTATATAACTGTGCATGTACTCTTTCTTATTCTATACTGTATTTTTCACAAATTGATCTAGAAAATTGAAGTTGTAGGATTGGTTAATAATATTTTTTGCAAGTTAAAGATTCTGTGTTATATGAAAGCATCATTGTTATTAAAAAATATTTACCATTCTCTGTTAGACGTATATGATAATGAAATATTCATGAGTGCACAGAAAAATAATGCTTTACCATTTTGTATTTTTAGTAATTCCTTAATAACAATGAAAAACTACTGATGAAAAAAGAATGTTAACTCGTGCAAGCACTACCAATAAAAATTCATAAAATAAATACATTGGAGATAAATGGTTATACAAACTCTTAATTTTCAGTAACACCACCAAAAATGCTCATTAGTAGGTAAATACAGTGCAGACATCTTTGTTAGATGATATATGATAATGAAATGATAAAATGGCAATAAGACAAATATGTTGAGGATGCATATGGCAAAGCCTTACCTTTTGTTTCCTAAGCCTTTCGTTCTCCTCCTCCAGACGTGAAACCTTGTTCTCCAGCTCATGAGTGTAAGCCTGCAGATCACAAAGCAATATCTTATGGGTTATAGTCAGGTAAAGAGATGAAGAATATACTAACCACAATTGGGTTATGAAAGTTCACCTGCTTCCTTGCTCTTGATCGTGCTGCAGACTCCCGGTTCTTAATCATTCTCTTTTGCCTCCTTTCAACAGTCCTTTCAGTCACTTCATCAGGAGCACGTCTCTTTCTCCCAGGTGTCTGTGTATCTGACGAAGTGCCCCCCATCAAAGGAGATGTAGACATTGTCATTTGGGTTTCAGGATAAGCTTCATCTATCATCAGATCTCCACCAATGGGAATAGACTGTTGAACTGACTGGCCAGGCACAAAAAATGGCAGCATGTTCTGTTGCTGTTGCTGTTGCTGCTGCTGCTGTGGGTTAATTATAGGGTACTGATATGACATCCACTGAGCTTGCTGTGGTAGATCCATCGGATCTGTAACCCCTAAAACTAAGCCTGAACCTTTCTCCATTGGAGATGACTCAGCAACCACCCCTGCCTTCACCAAGAAGTCCTCCAGCGTCATTTCACCAAGAGTGGTTTTTCTGTCAAGATTGTTCCTCTTCTGCCCCTGCTGAATATCGTGCCATACCTCATCAACAGTCTTCTTGCTCAAATCCCTGGACAGTGTCAGGCTCGACTGTCGATTCAAAGAGGAGCCAGAAGTGGATTGGGAGGGACCTTGTGCAGCAGACATGTAATCAACACTTCCCGGAGCTTGATTATTAGCCTCGGCAGTCCAAACAGTCTTGAGAAGCTCATCTAGATTCATGCTACTTAATGGTTTCCCTAAATCCCCTAATTGATTCTGCACCTCATCAAAAGTAAGGTTGTACAAGGACCCCTGCCTATCCAGTGGTTTCGATTTCGGGTCCTGACTTTGATTTCGCATTTGGGTCGGATCTCCCCTAATTCTGCTACTACGGCCCCCATGAGATCCCATTGTTTGAGTTGCCATTTAACACTTCACTTCCCTTCTCTCTCCCACTCTTCAATTTTAACTTTTCTTGAAATTAATCCCAAAAAACCCTTTAATCAACAGAAAACTGGAACTGAACCCAAAACAAAGCATAAAATGCACATTCAATCTATTAAAACAAAAGGTAAAAAAACCATCAAATTAAAGAACAAAAATGCACTACAAATTGATAAAATTCTGCAGGAAATTAAGTATGGGAACAGAAATTAACACCTAGATCAAATCCAAGAAAATGCGCAAAGATATCAAAAGGGAAAAGAGAGGTAGAAATATACTCACCTGAAGAAGAAACACTGGATAAAAGATTAAATTTTGCATGCGGCGAGTGTGGTCCAACGTTCTCTACAAGAGAACAAAAAGCCCAGAAGCCTTCGCTGCAAAAATCTGAGAGCTCAATCTAGCTCAACACAAAATAATACATACATACATACATATTTTTATGCCAAAACGGACAAAATAATAATAAAAACTATGGAAATGCGAAATCAGACCCACATTCTATTCTCCATTGAATTGTATACTTTTTTTTTTTGGGGAAAAAACAATGGAAGTCACCCAACTTTGAGATAAGTTTTACTTTAGTCACTTAACTTTTTTTCAAACTCGTTATTCATTACCAACAATAATTCCATCCTATCTGGCAAATAATTTTTCTTGCATTAAATTTTCTATGACATTAATTGTTGCAACAAACAGGCAGCGATGCAATGGTGTTTTTATAACTTTATTGTTTCAAACTCGTTATTAGCTACTCGGGGTTTTAATTACGTTTCAATTCTTATTGCCGATAATAATTCCATCATATCTGGCAGATAACATTAACTTTAGGTGAAATTAATTATTGCATTAAATGGACAGTGATTCAAATCTTATCTGAAAGTTTTGCTATCAAAACGAGACGATAAACGTGACTTTTACAATGGACATATTATAATCATGCAACTAGACAATTAACCAATTTTATTACATTCATACTTTTTATACAAAATATATCAGGCAGCAAAAGATGCTAAATTTTAAATTTTGTGATGCAATTGTCATTGATTAAAAAATCGGAACTTCAATGAATAAGATTGGAACAAAAAAATGTTAAATCACTAAAATGGAATTTTTCTCAAAATTAGGTGACCTTTAGTGTTTTTCAACCCCTTTAATTTTTATTTTAATGGTTTGAATGTATTATATTCAGACCAATATGAAAGAATTAGAAAATAATAATGTACCTAAGTAAATTACACGTTTGATTTGACATTTTCAAGTCGTCTTCGATTTTTAGTTTTACAAAACATTCAAAACTTGTTTAACTCTCAAAAATGATAAAGATTAAACTTATAACATTAAACTCAAAACGTGTTTTTTATGTTTTTAGTAATTTTAGTGAAAACACTCCAAATATTAAATTAAACTTTTAAATGAAATTTTATTTAAATACAAATTTTAAGTACAAACTTTAATTCATTAAGGCACGAGGAAGACTTTTGAAGATCGGCTACAAGTTTCTCTTTAACCAGCTGAAGTTCATCGACCTTCTTAAGCATGGCTATAATCACATGCTTAATTTTAAGACTCTCCCCAATAATTGTTGATAGACTTCACGAATCTTTTCTATAGTGGCCAGAACTTTGAAAACTATGACATCTCACGGTGTTCGATTTATTTCTAGACTTACTTAGGTCTCATCTCTCTCTCTCTCTCTCTCTCTTTATTCTTCTTCTTATTTCTAAACATTTTTTTGAAAATTCTTAATAAAGTATGTTATTTCCTCATCATTAAGTGATTTGGAATCAGAAGAATCATAAAAATAATCCCTAACACTGTTCAAGGCCAAAAACTTATTTTTCTTAGGTTTAACTAATGTTAGTTCGTAAGTCTGGAAAGATCCAACCAATTCTTCAACCTTAATAGCATATATATCCTTACCCTTCTCTATAGCCATGATTTTAGGCTTAAATCTCTCAGGTAAGAATCTAAGAATTTTTCTGACAATCTTAGGCTAAAAAATTCTCTCACCTAAGTTGAAGCTATAATTAACTATTTCATTCAAGCTCACATAGAAGTCAACGAAGGTCTCATTATCCTCAATCATAATCTCTTCAAACCTAGTAGTCAATTCTAAAACTTAAAATTCTTAACAGCATGAGTTCCCTCATGTGTGGTATGTAAAATATTGCAAACATCTTTAGCAACCTCACACAGACACACGTCTAAATTTTTCTAGTGAAACAGCCATAAATAAAGCATGTAAAGCCTTACTATTTCAATTACACTCAACATTCGACCAATTTGCTATGGGAGTGGGGGTGACAACATCATTAACGCTGCTAGAATGGGCAATCCAACCATTTAATACTCTCATTCATCAATTTCAAGAAAACTCTCATTCTAACTTTCCAAATAGGGTAGTTACTGTCATCAAAATATAGCAAGACAAACAATGAACTATTCATCTAGAAAACTAAGGTCAGGAATCGAATTTAGGCTCTGATATAACTTGAAAGTTACGAGTTCGACCCTAGAATCAATTAGAATGGGGTTGAATAAGTGAATAACGCTGAATTAAAATTACCAATTAAAAGCAAGAATTCGTTTTCTTTTTACTTTTTAATTGTTTTAAATGTTTAGTCAATCAAATCAAGTTATCTTATATTGAATTGCCACAAATAAATAAAGTATTAAATAACACAAGATTTGTTGACGAATACCCTTAAGTGGGTAAAAACTCTGGAACCAAACCAGTAACTTCCACTATAAATAAATAATAAACACTTACAGTATAATCTAGTGTAGAAAATGCACTAGACTTGTTGATCTAATTTCTACAATCTCCAAAATGATGACTTGATTACGCCCAAAATATAATGCGATAGTTGTAGTGCAGTTTTGGAGTATCATAACTACAAAGAGATGGATAAATGAATAAGGGAATTCAATAATTTAGGGTTCTCGTGAATTG
>CAIGRO010034009.1:0-10764 GCA_903798355.1 Fraxinus baroniana | reverse complement strand
AAGGCAAGGAAACATGTTACAAGACCTGAGAAAACTAAAACAAATGTGAGGATAATCTTTCCCCCAGAATTTTATAATGATGTAAATTCTGGTGGACAGAAGCTGCAGAGATGGAAAGTGAGGTGCCCAAACTGTAAGAATGATCCTGGCTCCCCATGGTAGAACTCTCAGATAATTTATAATTGCTGAAGAGTAACAGGACACAGTAATCAGTTGAACAAAGAAGTTGATATCCAAAATGAACAAAAAGCAGAATGATATTAACATTCGTAACAGAACCAATCACTGAATCAGATTTTATGCTATTCCTTCAAACTAAAACCTTAAAGATGGTTGATATTGAAAACCTGGGGAACCATTTGAGTGTCAGTTTATGGTCTCAACCCAGCTTGCACCAGTTTCATCTATGTCTATACACTAGGGAAGGACCGAATAATTTCAATGTAATATCTGGTCTCTATTACCTGAAAACACGTTTGATTATTTTTTCCTCCTTTTACAAAGTCTAACCTGCTCCTCCACAAATTTTCTTGTCATATCTTGATGTCTCAATATCCATCAGTTTGTTCAAGTTTAATGCTAAAAGCCTTGTTTTCCGCAAAAAATTTATTGTCAAAAATTAGGGCAAAAGACTATGACGTGGCAATCCGGGTTAACAGAACTCGGGGCGCTACACTTGTTTTCCAATGAGTCAGTGACAATCGACATAAATGGGTTTGACCCTATTTTCCTTTTCAACTCATCTTCGTAAACCCAAATAAGGGAAGATATCAACATAGAACTGAGTCTTTCCACTCACCAGCTCAAGTATCCATATATTGGACAAAGAATGGATCACATATCTTCTATTACAGATCCCATGAATGCCTCAGAAGAAATGCCTATATGGTCAAGACTGGCAATGCTTGTTCAATCACCAATAGTCATTACATGAACATTTACCGTCAGTGAAATGATGGAATCTGTTGGAGTCTCGTAAAATTATGTGCCTACCCACTATTTGTGATATGTATTTAAAGGCAGAGTGACAATCCCCACAAACTCGAAGATTTTTCATTATCCTTATGGGCAGTTCTGAAGTTCGTATAAGAACAAAAGCAACAGCAAGTCTCTCGCTGTGATAGCTTAAGAGTTCTTCCTTGTTCTCCAGTTCAAGATCATACAACACGTATCTTATCTGAGGCATATATCCAGCATCTTTCATTTTCTTATGCAGTTCCTTTATTTTACCATATATTGCTTCTGTATCAGGATGTGATTTGTCTCCTGCAACGAAAACATGTATACCATCTTTCATAGTGACCCAACTGCACCCAGCTTCCTTCTTTGCTTCTGCTTGCCTCATTGCACGACGGGCCTCAGCCACATATTCCCATTTCTCTCCAGAGGCATACATGTTTGCAAGCAGGACATAGTTTACTGCATTTTGAGGTTCCAATTCCATAAGCATTTGAGCAGCCCTCCTGCCTAAATCAGCCATGCGACCATTTGCTCGACCACAGGCACCTAGAACAGTCCTCCAAATAAGAACATTAGGTCTTATTGGCATTCTATTGATGAAGTCCTCCATCTTACGAAATTCACCTGCTCTTCCAAGAAGATCCACTATACAAGAGAAATGCTCGATCCCAGGTGTCAACGCATACATTTTGCTCATGGATTCTAAATGATCAAATGCTTGATCAACAAATCCTACATGGCTACAAGCTGATAAGACCCCAACGAAGGTCACATTGTCTGGTTCTTGGCCTTCCAATTTCATGCGAGCAAATATCTCCAGTGCTTTATGTCCATGACCATGTCGTGCATAGCCAGATATCATGGTGTTCCAGGAATATACATTCCGTACTGGCATTAACATGAAAAATCTTGAAGCGTAATCTATTCTTCCACATTTGGCATACATATCAACAAGTGCACTCCCAATCACAACATCGTACTCTAAACAAGCTCTAATTGTACAAGCATGAACCTCCATGCCACGCTCTAGTGTTGCAACAGAGGCACAAGCACTGAGAACAGTGGCAAAGGTGAACCGATCTAATCTTTGACCATTATGCAGCATTAGCCAAACTATTTCCATGGCCTTAGATAGAAGTTCATTGTGTATATATCCAGATATCATGGAATTCCAACTGACTTCGTCTCTCCTCTCCGACATTCTAGAGAATAAGATTTCACAATCATTCATCAATCCAACCTTCCCATAGCAAGAGAGTAGTGCATTCTGAATGGCACTATCATCCATAAGGTGATACTTTAACACCAGTGCATGAACCTGGCGTGCAAGTTCAAAATGGGAAAGAGATGCTGCTGCTGAAAGGATGTTTATGAAGGTTATGCTGTTAAGAATCCATCCAACTTGCATCATTTTTTTGAAATATACTACAGCATCAATAATAGAGGATTCAGAATCACCAAATGCTCCTACAATTGTATTCCATGACACCTGATCATATTCGGGCATATAGGAAAAAACTTTCCTGCACTCAGCAATATATCTGGTATCAGAATATATGGAAAGAAGAGAATTCGATACTGAAACATCCAAATCAAGTCCCAATTTAATACCCTCACAATGTATTTGTTCTCCCATCCAGATCCAACCTAGACTGCCACAAGAACTCAAAGCACTAATCAGCGTAAAAGTTGATGGCATGAGTCCAGCTTTCTTCATTGCACTAAAACTAAACAGTGCATCTTCAAAACGATCATTTTGGTCAAACCCAGAGATCATAGAACTCCATGACACCGAATCCTTGCAAGACATTAGCTTAAAAACAGAGCATGCATCTTCAATTGCACCACATTTGGCATACATGTTAATCAAACTGTTCCCAATAGTGATCTTAGAATCAATGATGCCGGTTCGTATGAGATACACATGCACTTCTTTCCCTTTTCTTTTCCCGTCTTCCAAACAAGAGAACTCAGCAAAGGCACTCAAAAGAGCGACAAAAGAATCAGAATTTGTTCTAACCAAGTTTCTCATCTTCATAAAAACCTCAACTGCTTCTTCTCCTCGCTTAAGCTTCACCAATCCAACTATCAATCCATTCATGGACACTGCATTCCTTGCACCCATATGCTGAAAAATCTTATTGGCAGTGTCAACTGACCCAAACTTGGCAAAACCACTCACTAAAGCACTACCGAC
Source organism: Fraxinus baroniana (assembly GCA_903798355.1). NCBI lineage: Eukaryota > Viridiplantae > Streptophyta > Magnoliopsida > Lamiales > Oleaceae > Fraxinus > Fraxinus baroniana. The sequence goes on along the minus strand of CAIGRO010034009.1, from coordinate 7,607 downwards.
ATACAGGTCCTCTAAAAATCCAGACTTTACAATTTTTGCCAACATCTGTTCGAGCAATAACCGACCACTATCAACACAAGAGGATGCGGCTGCGGCAGCTATCAAGCTGCCTAAAGTATACTCAGTAGGCCTAAAACTGAACCTCAAACCCTCCTTTTGCATACTAGAAAAGAGCACAAAAGCAGAACATGTATCACCCCTCTGCGAGTAAACTGAAATAATAGAGTTCCAGGAAATAGAATTCTTATTGTCTATCCCATCAAAAACCCGACTAGCATAATTTGCACCCGCAGAACCCACACAACTCCCATACATTGAAATTAACACATTGCACACAATCACATCAAATGTGTGAGGAGTTTTCGAAATGAAACCATGGATTTGCATTCCATATCTCAGACCATCGACTCCCAAACTCTGACAAGCCCTCAGAGCACTTCCAATAGCATAATGATTGGGAATGAATCCGGAAGATACCATTCTTCCAAACATAGTACACGCATCATAGGGCATTTCATTTTGGGTATAACCAGAAATCAAGCAAGCCCACGTGACCAAATTCTTGTCAGGCATTTCATCGAACACTTTATTAGCCGACACCAAATCAGCACTCCTTGCGTATACATTAATTAGAGTGTTGCACAGAAACAAGTGATTAACCAACCCCTTCTTGATTATTTCTAAATGGAGCTGCTCGCCATCGAAAGGTGAACAAGAAAACCGGTATTTTTCAATCAAAAAATCACATTTTTCATAAGGGGAAATCTCAGATTTTGGGGAATAAAATCCGGTTAGTTCATTATGGGTTAAGTTTCTATCTTGCGTTGTTTTAGGGTGATCAAAAGTAGAAAAAATGGGGCGCTGAGAGAGTGAGAATGAGTGAATTACAGAGGCTTCAATGAATGAACAAAAAGCAGGACTTGAAATAATGTATCTGCACAATCTTCGGTTTGTTGACGGCGCAACGTTAAACATCGGGAGGCAAGTAGTGATGTAGACTGAAGTGATTTATGGTTCATGTTTCTTTTCGCGCGCTTCCAGTTTGAAAGCTCGCCGTATTACATTCTATTCTTCGAACAATACTGTTTTTTGAACGTCAGTAAATTTCCATATGCGGTGTCCGAACTTTCAGAAATATCTTAACTTAGTAATTAAACTTTAATTCGTTACAATTTGGTCATTGAACATTAATTTTGTTTCAATTAGATCATTGAACTATTTCGTGACTCCATCACACATTGTCCCCCCAAATTGATAATCTCACTTAGGGTGTATTTAGTACCACGTTAATTTGAAAGAATGTATTTTAAAATAGTAAATTGATAGATAATGTGTGGTTGAAAAAGAAGTAAAAGTTATTGATGTGATTGAAAATATTATTTTATTGAGAAATGTGTGATTGAGAATGAGTAGAAAAATGAAAATGAAAATTTTAATGTATACCAAATAGGGACATAGTCACTTTTGATGGAGATTAAAATTTGTTTTTTAATATATTTTATTAAAAGTTGTGGATCACATAAAATATATAGTTAAAATTATTTGTTGACTTTGATTTAAATTAAAAGGGATTAATTGACAACGCACTACGAACAATCTTCCACGTAATTGTTACGTAAAATGTCAACTTACTATTGCGTCATATCAAAGATGTGGTAAAATAAAAAACTAAAAAAAAATAATAAAAATGCTTCTATCTGTAAATCTGAAGATACTAATATAACCCGCATTTTGTTTTTTTTTTTGAAGGGTACAACGCAGCTATTACGAAGAAATCGATTAAATTATGGTGGCCAATTAAACCCCTGTTTGGTACACCTTAAAATTTTCATTTTCATTCTTCTACTCATTTTAAACCACACATTCTTCAATAAAATAATATTTTTCATCACATCAATTACTTTTCATTCTTTTTCAACCACACATTCTCCATCAATCTACTATTCCAGAATACATTCTTTCAAAATAATGTGGCTCAAACAAAGCAATATTTGTCAATTTTGGAAATAATTAGGGATGGGAAAAAAACTCGTCAACTCAGACTGAACCAGGCTAGCCCGTGTTTTTAGAGGAAAAAAAAGTAAAAAAATAAAATAAAAAGATTTAATTTCAATTGCCTACGTTTGCGGGTAGCAATGTGACTGCTACCGACATTTGCAGGCAACAGTCACATTTTTTTTTTAAAAATATAATTAAAAAAATAGAGCCGATCCGGCTCGTAAAACCTAAAATTTTTTGCCGAGCGATCCAAAAAGCTTGGACCTGTTTTGTTCGAACCGAACTTGAGCTTTGAGTTTTGGCTCGTGATTCTACTTGGCTCGACTCGTTGACATGACTAGGAACAATAAGTGACAAAGCATGATAGAATTGTCATCTTTGAAACAAAATTGAACATATCGAGACAAATTAAAATTTGTCTAAAAGTTGAGTGATTATGGATGAAATTATCCTGTAGTACTTGTTAGTTGTTACTAGTGTGCTTCTACGGATGCACATTCTTTCATTTTAGGTCATATATTATGTAGATTTTCCCAAAATGAACTTCTTGAAAATTAATTTATTTAAAGAATGTATATGGTTAAAAAGTAAAAAAAAGAATTTTTTTTTTTTTTTACCATTCCACCTACAAAACTATTTTGTTGAAAGAATGTGTTATTGAAAATAAGTTTGAAAAAAAAAAATCAAAGAGTCTCTCTAGCAAACACGAACTTAATTTTATGTTGATGAATTATACACAAGTCAATAGGAATCAGATAAATAAACTACTGAAAGCTGAATCATATTTTAAGCTGGCTTCTGTTCAATTCACCAGAAAATAGGGGTTCCCAATGAACAAAGCCTGCCCTCAAATCTTATAATAATTTATGGCCCAGAAGGACGCCAAAATGTACAAACTTCACCAGAATATAGTTTTGACAATTGCACAAAAATAACAAACTTAAAGCCTGATAATATTCAATAATATAAAATGCATTCTGAAACTGTGATGATCTCCTCAAGCAGGACCAAAATGATGATACTGATTCAGAGACGAGCGAATTCTAGTCCGTGCCTCTCATTGGGACCATCATATGCTGAGCTTGTGACTAAGCATCAACAAATTAAATTAGTCATGAATCAGTTCCAACCACTATATGGATAGAGATTCAAGGAACCTAAAGAGAATTAAACTAATTTCATTCATACAGGGAGATTGAAGGCGATGGCTGATAAGTCAATAAACAGCAACAATTCGATACTTGGCATCAAAAAGTATGTTCAAGGAGCACATATTGCAATCATGGAGAATAATAAATCAGAATCAAAGTACTGAACACAAACTCCACCTCTGGACCATAAATGATAGAAAGACTGATAACCTAGAAATTAGCGTTGTAGCATTTAGAAATCCTGAGCATCACAACATACAACACATCTTACATGTCGGTGCGTGTTCAAATATCATGTAGTTCAAATAACACAGGCACCTACTTCGTGTAAACTTCCAGTGTGTTCTCCGTTGCATGTAATATGAATCAAAGTAAAATAGAAAACAGAGTAAAATTAGATTTTACAGTTGTTTGTTTCCATTGAAGTCCAAGTGAAGATCTGGAAGAATCTTACATAATGCAGGCTGAACAAGGGAAAAAAATTCCTGTCAAGGTGAAACTGGGTTTATGTTTACAATCATATGCTGAGCTTGTGACCATTATCATTTGTTTCTATTCTTCCCAATTATTCTCTCACCATTCGATGATATGCTTGTTGTACTTAGAATAAAAATATTTAAGAGTAATTTATTCACACGCACACACATTAATCAATTACCATCACTTTCCAAAAAAAGAATTAACAAAAATTAACAACTGGAGAAGATCAATAAGAAATGCTAGCAAATCACTCAAAGAGAAACTCCAGAAAACTCATTTGATTAGCCCTACTGTCTAAGTCATACAAAGAAAGGTACACAGGAACTTGACAGGCATGGTTAATCAAATTGGCTTGTGCTGGAACTTGTAAATTCATGGAGAAGTTTGTTAAATCTCTCGAACTTCATCATGACGAAGCTCCTTAAATTAACTTATTCTAGAAATCAACACTCAACAGCTATCCCTACTGAAGGACATATCAAGTCACTCGTCAGAATGACGGTATTGATCCTCTCGATCCACATTCTAGCGACAACATTGTCAACAACCATCTGAAGGGGAAGTTAACAGTACAGACTTAGTGGCACTATATTTAGGATTATTAACAATGAGTTAACGCAGAATCTTTATACTTCCCTATCAAGATACAATAGCAACAGTTTAGACAGTATCTCCATCATATCTCTCTTCCAAGAAGAGGACAAAAGACCAGCTTTTTATTATATAATCAGGCACAGATAATCATTGTCCTTGAAGAAAAATGATCACTAGGAGACCCAAGATTTGTGACCCTAATCAAGGAAATCACTGTTTTTGTGAGCAATCAGAACAGTTAAATGTCATATGAATGTATTTTTTTCTTGTTACACATGGAGTTAAACAGAAAGAGAATAGGATACAATCTCATAAAAGGAAAAAAGTTTTATGTAGCACGTAGAGCTGGAAAAGTATAAGAAACACATACAGCATACACATTAATTATGAGTATTTGATAATTGATAGTGTAAATTAGCCAGTAACAGGGGAAGTGAGAAAGTAGAGTCGTGCACAGAGAAATAGATAGTGGGTACCTGAGAGTTTCCATAATTAATGACTTGTGAAAATGAACCCTGGTGAGCAAGCTGTACACATACAGGGGATAGTAAATTAGTAATTGCAATAAATATTTGTAACGAATAAGCCTAAATAAAACTCCTGCAAAGGCACACAAGAAAATATGTAAAAGGGTACCTGTGAACTAGTACTAGGTTGCACTGCATCATTTCTGGAAAATCCATCTGCACCCTTTGCTGATGCCTTGGCGTCACCCTGTGGAAAAAACAGAGTCAAAACATCAAGCTGTCTAATGAAATGAACCAAAATAAAAAACATCGAATGATAAAGCAATTTATATTCACTCACCTCCATCTGTCGTGCCACAAGAAATCAAAAACACCGAAAGCAAAAAACAAAGACATCAGTTGCAACACTTAGCAATATCTAAAGCAAAACTAAGTAGTATAATTTAGACCACAGGCAGAAGCCAGTCTTTATTTTTCAAAAAATGGGAAGCACCTACCTCTCGGTACCTAGACAGGTGCACCTTAAGTGGATCAATGTAATCTTCAAACCCCAAAGTCACCATAGCCCATAACAAGTCATCCCCATTAATTGTCTTTCTTTTCTCTCTCTGGCACTTGTCACTTGCCCTTGACATATAAACAACCAAAATAGTTTCAATTACTTGCACACATTCAACACTTATATAAATGCTTCCAAAACAGATATGAAAATTCAATTTGCAATTGACCTCATTACACATAAAAACAAATTACAGCAAAGACACTCATAAAAAGACAACACAGCCCATAGATGCATGCACATATACAATGTACAGTTTTGCGTCTATGTATAACATATACAGATTTCGAGGAATATGCTCAAGTGTGCGTGTGTTGTTTGCGAATATTGATTTTGTAATTTCCTGCAATAATTACCATGTAATGCCAAGGAATGGTTACATACAATAGCAAATATATAAAAGATGAAATGATGTGTTTAGATTGATCTCGCACCTTTGGGATTTCTATGCCACGGAAGTAATTAAAAAATCAAAAAGGCAAGGCAAACCTTTTTAACTCCAATTGTGAATCGCCGATATTCTCCATCATTCAATCAAGTATTCATAAAAACACAAAAAGAAAAGGAAAAGGAAAACGCAATCACACAACGAGCTTAACGGCATACTCGCTGGTGATGAAGCTAATGAACTCAGAGACGCATTCCTGAACGGTCTCTTTAGCTTCCTTGGCGATCTTTCCATTAGCCGGTAGCGCCTTCTTCATGATCCGACTGATATTTGCGATCGGCAGGAATCTATCATGCTCCCTAACATTCGACCTAGGGCTGAGGTCCCCACCACTTTCATGGCTGCCGCCGTCAGGGCTGCCAGGCAGCAATCCCTGCATGCCAGCATCCGCCATTCCTCCAAAACCCTAGAAAACAAAATCCAAATTGAGTGTCCATGGATGAATACGGATATAGATACAATAACTTTAAAGGAACTGTAGAAAGATAAATGAGAGAGAGAGAGAGAGAGTACCGGGACTGGGATAAGAGGGAGTATTTGTATTTTGGGAGGGAGAAGAGGAGAGTGAATTGGGAGATCGGAGGGTGGAGAAATGGGCAGAGAGGAGACGATTGAGATGAGAGACTGGGAATGGGATTTGGTCTATCTACACCGTCGATTTTTATGAACACAGTTGTTAAATCTGATNACGATTGAGATGAGAGACTGGGAATGGGATTTGGTCTATCTACACCGTCGATTTTTATGAACACAGTTGTTAAATCTGATCAATCCCGCTAGACGTACAATCCTTCTTGACAACAGTAGGCTACAAACTGACGTGGCAAATTTTAAAAAAAAAAAAAGAAAGAAAAAAGAAAAAGAGACGAAAAAGCTCATTTCCCCCAAAATCGAAGGAAACCCTTCCTCCCCATTTCCCCCAAAAACCCGAAACACTTCTCTCTTTCACTCATTTGTCCCGATTTATTCTTCTCGTCACCGGCCCAGTCGAAGCTGTTTGGCATTCCTTCGTTTCGGTAAGCTGCCCAGTCGAAGCAACCGGCGTTCCTTCGTTTCGAGAAGTTGTCCGGCGTTCCGTCGTCTGAAAACTCCCACCATTTACGGCTTTCAGTAAGCTGCCAGCCTGAAAAATAGCTCTCCTATTTTTTGAATCTGAAATCCGGCTGAAAGACGAAGTATATTTGTGACAGTGACGTTCCGCAAGAAGTGAAATGTTGTTTGCTAAACACGAATGGAAGGAAGGAGTTGGGTTGATTAGTATGTTGATTAGTTTGCATTTGTTTAAATGTGGAATGGAGGATTGAAACATTTTGATTTTGGCATAATAGTTAAGGTAGTTAGGTCCAGTTAGCATGCTGCCTGGAACTTGTTGTTCCTATTTTGGTGTTTTGGCAGTGTGCATGTATGTGTATTACCGGCTGATTGTAGTTTGTTGTAATGGTAGTGACTTATGGTGTTGTCTGGTGTTTCGGCAGTTAGCATTTAGTTTGGTGTTTTGGCAGTGTGTTGCCTGGAATTTGTTGTTCCTATTATGATCTAATAGCATCTTCCATTTCCATGTTAATTTGTTTAGTTTTGTGCTTGAAATGTTTGGTAATTACATATGGTGCTGTTGAAAAGCACATGCCCAAAAAGCAAGCAACAAATAATGAAATGGTACAAGATTGAAATGCATTTAATCCAGAGTAATTGAAGAATCAAAATTGCACAAATCAAGATTACATGAGTACGAGTACTACAAAATCCCTCCACCATAGAAATAAAACCACAAACAAGGGAAAAAAAAAACTACAAAACCTCATACATTTAGTTCACTAAACCAAGTAGCTGCAGCCTGCACACCTGTGTCTGAAGTTGATCATTTTGTTGACAATCTTTCAAGTTGTCTTCATTTCCTTCTCCTCATTCAA
>CAIGRO010034006.1:0-15764 GCA_903798355.1 Fraxinus baroniana | reverse complement strand
AGTAAAGCAAGAAAAGTCTTCCAACGTGGAGCCATCCCACTTGAAGAACCACTTGGATAACCTTGGTGATCAGTTGTTCACTGGGGCATGCACTTTTTCTCCACATCAATGTAAAACCAAAGAACAAAAAAACAAGGTTTCTTACATTTTTTTAATTTTTAATTTTTCGGTTTTTAATATAATTTTCGACACATGACATATTTGTATATTTTGAAATCCAGGTGCCACAGGCTTTCAACGTTTTCGATCCACAGCCAAATCTTCTGAGCAGTTTTGCATCCATCACAGCAAAAGATGTAGGTTTTCTTATCTTTTTGCTAATGTCTGCTTATGCTATAATGAATTGATTGTTCCACTTAGGGATGTTAACGAGTCAAGTCGAAACATTTTGCTCGGGCTCGACTTGAGTAAAAATTCTTCGAGTTTTTGGCCTGAGCCCAGCGAGTAAAAGCTCAACAAAAAAATTTACGCTGGGCCGAGCAGGTTCATGTTTTTTTTTTTTTTTTTTTTGTGACAAATCTAAACTTTTTTTTAAGAATTTAAAATTTGTGCAATTTATACGCATTATAAATAATAACTAAATATTAACATTTAAAAAATTATAGTTAAAATTAAAAGAATTTTTTTTTTTTTTTNTTGTGACAAATCTAAACTTTTTTTTAAGAATTTAAAATTTGTGCAATTTATACGCATTATAAATAATAACTAAATATTAACATTTAAAAAATTATAGTTAAAATTAAAAGAATTTTTTTTTTTTTTTTTAAAAAAGAAGTGGCTGGCAAGTTTTTTTAGACACACGGGCCAGACCGACTCGAGCCGTCAAAAGAAGATCGAGCGGACGAGCTATTTTTCCATCCTAATTACACTTATAATAAGGAGTTTCTGGTCTAGGTTTCTATGTTTTAGGCCTTGTTTGAGCAATATTTTTTTTCTCCTTAAAATGAAAAATATGATCGTTATCCATCACATCAATATTTAAATTCAAATTTTCTATATCTTGTGTGGGCCCCAATAACCACTATATTTTTTATTCTCATTTTCAAAAAAATTGGCTCAAACAAGCACTTGATGTGAAACTTTGACTCATTCTACTTCTGGTGGGATCTCATAATAAATGCAATAGTGTAAAGCTTCCTACATCGCTGAAATATTTGGCGGGTTGGTTGAACAAAATTGAATGGGACAATGGTTTAAGGGCTTGTTTGAATCATATTAAAATTTGATTTTAATTTAAGTTAAAATCAAACAATTAATATTAATCACATATTTCATTGGTCTCACATCTTTTCAACCACACATCTCAAAAACTTTTATCACAATCCATTAAAAATTTGATTTTAATCAACATCAAACACCATCTAAATATTTCAAATACGTCTTCAACATGTCAAATATATAACAAGGGTTTCTTAAATCTTTCTTTATCACAATACCGCAAGAATAATTGTTGTTGCAGTATGTGAAATATATAAAAATTGAAATATTGTGTGCTCATGTTGTATTTACTTCATAATGCCAAAAACGTTTTACAAAAATAGTTATTTTATGGGTAAGTATAATTGTGATTAGCAAACTAAAATTTTGGAGCGAAAATCTTAAAATATATCGTGCAAATTTCAAATTACTTCCCAATTTATTGTTATTTGAAATAGTGTCAAAACATAGTCTCATATTTGGACTATTTAGCTCCGTCTAGTTTAACATACAATATATGCAATAAAGAGTGAAAAAATAAAATAAAATAGACCCGAAAATTGTGTTGAATGATATTTGCAGGGTATCAGTGTTATATGTTCAAAGCGGGGTGGAGACTTGTCGACCACTACACATTGTGAATGGCTTCTAACTGTTCCATCAATGCCCGATGCAATTCACTTTAACTTCATTCCTATCACTTCTCTACTTAGAGGAGTTCCTGGCAAAGGGTTCTTATCACATGCCATCAATCTTTATCTTCGATGTAAGTAATACTTTATTACAAACATTGAAACATATAATCGAACAAATCAAACGAATGCAATTCTTGTAGAATACGTTAGAAGCAAGACATATAGATTGAAACTATCGTGTCTTGTAAAGTACGAAGTAGCTCTATAAAGAACAAAATGAGAAGAATATTAATATAGTCGACCTTAAGTTTACTTTGAAGTACAGAATTCAGTTTTTTTGTTTCAAATTCTTCCGTAACTATGTAAAATGAAACATGAATAGAATGTGTTTGCTTTATGTGCAGATAAGCCTCCTATAGCTGATTTACAGTACTTCCTGGATTTTCAAGCTCACAGGATTTGGGCTCCAATTCACAATGACCTCCCGCTTGGCCCAACTAGAAGCAGGACCATGCAAACACCTGCTCTTCATTTCAATTTGATGGGTCCTAAACTTTATGTAAATACTACTCAGGTAATGACAAGTTGGGAATAAGAAATACACCTAATACGTGACAATGAAATGTCTACTATGCACATTGCAATTTCAGTACTATACCTAGTTATTTCGTTTTTTTACTAGCAGCACAATGATTTTTTGAACCGTATGCGTCATGGGGTCATGACTAAATGTTACTGAATTCTGATCAGGTCTCAGTCGGAAAAAGACCGGTTACTGGAATGCGATTGTATCTCGAGGGCAAGAAATCCAACAGGTAATGCACTATTTTAATGCAAATTGTTGATATTATCTTAGAGGTTAGTGTGCATATCATTCATAATATGTAGCCAGGAATCCTGGAAACTACGTCAACAGCACAATGGACAATATTTTAACTTCTATTTTACTATTAATGCTGTCAGTGTCCAACTCACAACTCGATGATCAATTTGTGAGTGCCTTGTATTTTAGGCAAGAAATTTGTTAACTGAAAGGCAAACATTTAACAGGTTAGCAATACACCTCCAGCACTTATCGAACTCTCCAGTTCTGCTCCAAGACAAGCTAAGTGATGCTCTAACTTGGCGTGAATCAGAAGAAATAGCTGATGATCGATACATTGAAGCTATTCAGTGGAAAAAGTTTTCACACGTATGCACAGCCCCTGTAAAATATGATCCAAGATGGGCAACTGGAGAAGAAGATGTTGCATTTATCGTCACTGGCGCTCAACTTTATGTAAAGAAGCGCGACACAAAGAGTGTTTTGCATCTGAGGCTCTTATACTCTAAAGTATCCAATTTCTTTGTTGTGCAATCTAATTGGATGCAGTGGGCATCAGAACATAACTCCATAAAGTCTGGCTTCTTCTCATCTATAAGTACTTCAATAACTGGAAATGTAGAGAAGGAGAAGGCAAAACCAGTAATCGTGGATTCAGGGGTGTATCCAACAGGGCCACCAATGCCCGTGCAGAAGCTCTTGAAATTTGTGGATACATCGCACATGTGTAGAGGGCCACTGGATAATCCCGGACATTGGCTAGTAACCGGAGCAAAATTAGACTTGGATAAGGGAAAAGTATGCCTGCGCGTAAAATTCTCCTTATTGAACATATGTTCATGATAAAGAAGACATTCAATTAGGGAAGATATTGCCAGAAAATCGACTCAGCAGAAGAGATGTTCGAGTTGAAACTAAATGACTATATTTAAAATGTTGTAACATATTAGTCCAGTGAGTTCAGGGACACTCTCCCGTATGTATTTTATGTATTCTGTAAATAGGAAATTTTCGTCTAGAATGAATCCCATATCCTTTATTCTTTTTTGGTTTGCTTTCTTTTATTAGCTATTACAGAACCTCAATAATTAAAATGTACGAGTTTTGCTCGTTCCGTACATTGATTAGAATAAATCATTTGGAATGGGAGTTGAAGTTATAAATTATAGGTTTGAAAATTCAATAGGTTTAGAATCAATCATTTACTCTTCGATCTTGTATTGAAACATGGGATGCACAAATATATAATTGTAATGGGTAAATGCAATGTATTAGATATTGGGTCATAATGGAATGAGCAATGATACACGTACAGGGGGTGGGGGCACCTAATAAAAGGGTGTGTGTGTGTGTGTGTTTTTTCCTTTTTTTAAAAACACGTGGGGCCCGACAGTGTGAGTAACCTAGCAGGCTTTTGCTCATGTACTTGGAGCAAAAGTCTAATGGAATGGTGACGTTATTTCACAAACTAGCTTGAGATATACGAACATACTCTATTTTAATGTTTTGATCGGATCACAAGGCATGATAACCTCTTTTACAATATTAATTAAAGGGGAAAAAATCGTAACTACTATACTTTTAAGGTAACATTTTCAAAAATATCAAAGTTTGAGAAAATTTTCAGAATTCAGGTCTTATTTCGAGATTTTAATTATATGAAAATAGTTAATAATTGATTTTTGCAAGATAAGAATGTGATCTTAATTGGCAGTTATTTGAGGATAATTGACTTGAAAATAGTTAATTGATTTATGCAAGATAAGAATGTGATCTTAATTGGCAGTTATTTGAGGATAATTTACTACTTGCTCTCATCATATTCATCCCTAAAAATAGCTAAGCAAACATTTTTGAGAAAAATCATTTTAAAATATTTTAATCAACAATAGTGAATATTGATTTCCCATTCATTTAAATTTCACTCATTTCAACAAAATGCATCTTATCCATAGTTATCAGATTTGAGCCGGTCATCGATCTAGCCAAAGCACCGAATTAATGGATCGGTAGTTCAACCGATGAATCATTACTTTTAATTAAATCAAACTATTATAAATTCTTAAATTTTGGTACCTTAAAATTGGCCATTTTTTAGAAAACAAACGGAAAATTTCATTAAATCCATTAACCAATGAAGATTAATTTCATTAATCCTCATTAACGTGAAAATGTATATTTATTTATTTTAAATTTGTGTAACTTACCTGTTTATACCTGAAAATACTTTTTCAATTCATGTAAGTTACGTGTCTATAGTGGAAAATATGTGTGTGTGTGTGTTATGAAGTGATTTTCTTCCACCACAAAGTTTAGTAGATTCCCCAACCTATGGGTTTAAGAGCGGGAATAGTGTCATAGTCACTTTTGTCCCGAACTTGCACGTCGACATCACACATCACATGTCCAAATTAAAGTTAAAGATTTTTAAGTTCGACTTTAATTGGACATTTACAAGGGATTGAGTAAAAAAAAATTTGTTGTCGAAGCAATTTCATTAATTGACTTGATAGTTTTGCACAAAGGAACAAAATAAGGAAGCCTTGATAGTAGTTTTGAGATTTTTTATCCAAGGATGGTTTTGCTAGAGTGAGAGGGCCACTCCACATGCACCCCCTAATGGTGGGCGTCTGCACGCGCAGACCCTTGGACGTCTAGTGCCCATGTGGCCTTGGCCGTTTGGCAAAACCCTTTATCAAATATAGCCCCCTCCTATGCACTATAAATTAAATATTATTTTGAATCAAGTATGAATTAATTTTGAATTGTGTTCCCAAAATTATTTTACCTGGCATTGTAACATAACATGTTTTATGACTCTATATGGAATTTATTGTCAATATTTTTCAATTAATGTGTCTACTTTTTCAAATTTATAAACAACAATGATATGGCGGAAGAAATGAAGAACACATTCACATGCTCTTTAATTCTACGAATATCAAGCATTTGAGGCCAGCAAGTAATGTAAGCATAGTAGATGCAAGCATTATTTATATATCAACACAAAACACTAGTTCATACCAAGCACGTATGGCTCGTTTTTTGCAGCTGTACTAGCCGCCATTAGATACAAAACAAGTCTCTTTGCAGTCAATTTACGGTTTATAGTTAATATCATATGTTCGAGGAAATATTACACCAACTGATGATTTTTCAGGTGAAACTCAAACCTCGACTGAAGTTCCTTTCAAGCGAAGACATTTGAAGGGACCTTCTCAGGCTAGACTTGTCCTTCTTGATCTGGACCAACTTGTCGTATACACACCACGGGAAACTAATATAATGATCCCGATTCAGTCCCTCATTGTAGCAACCCCAGTATCTATGATGATATGTGACGTGATACCAAGCTGATGCTTTTGCATCCATATCGTCATCCAATTCACTTCCTTGCTTGAACTTTTTCCGAGCTTCGCTCCTCAATGACCTCACAGCTGCACCAATGGCATCTGCATCTCGTCTTCGATCAAAAGTCTTCGACAATTTCATAATACCACCACTCAGTATTTCAGCCTCAGTTTTTATCCCATAGTAATCCATCAGATTACCCAACTTGTAATCATAATCAGTTTTGCAACTAATTGCTTCATCAATGTAATCTTCAAATCCATCTACTTCCATATCGGGATCATACGACTTCCTAGCCACTTCACGGGTAAAAGATTTAATAGGAGCCGTGTGGGGGGCGATGTTTTTCACATCCCTAAAAAGCTTTCCTATCACACGTTTCGATTCGTACGTTGTCTTGTCGGGCTTTTCCATGAAATCTGGATATTCTTTCACTCGTAAATGAGGTGGTATTACTGCAGGAACGCCAGTTTTTGGAAAGTCAACAGCAATGGAGAACAGCTTTGCCAACTCTATACAATGTTCACTCAACGCCTTACATGGTTCTTTATCTGCAAAGACTGTGTGGGCATTGGCGATGATTCCTAAACTGTCGTTCACAATATAGTTGGTGAAGTACTCCTCCACTTCCTGTACCACAGGTAAAATAAAAACTGCATGCTAAGTACTGTAGAAAACACTTGGATCATCAGATTAGCAAACATTAATTTTCAATAATGCTGCGCAATGAGGACGAAATGAAGAGTTTCAAATCATGTGAGATTAACGATGAAGCCATTATTGTCAAGAACTTTTATTTCTAATTCTTCATTCCTCTTTTTATCGCATCTTCATCTTAGAATTGCATTTCAGCTTGACTTGAACATGCTGTTCTACAGCTTTCAAGAAATTGCACGACTATGTAGTTCTGTAAGAGTTTCAATCCATGGAAAAATAACATCAATCAAATAATAGATAGCTATATTACTCAAAAAGTTTCATTAAACAAACAGTTGTCTCGACACTTCCAGACATCAATAAGAGTAAATTAGGTTTCCAAGTACTCACAAATAATTTCCAAGACTATCGACAGCAACATAATATGCCATCATATAATCTAACAGATAAATGAAAAGTTACCAAAATTTAATCAGTTCTCACTACTATTTTTTATTTATTAAAGTTTCATGTGCTGAGCCTCATATAGGAAGGGGTCAATGCTTTTACACCATGATAGGAGACAGAGAACATAGAAAGTGAACACCAGCAAGAATGGCCTTTTAGCAATATTCTCCACACTTGGCAAACAAAGACCCAACAAATGACAAAAAAATAGCACAACGAAGAGATCATACCAATAACATAACGGCAAAAGTGAGAACAAGATATGAAGTTTATAGATATCATATTAACAGTAAGTAACATTTGACAATGATTTAATGAGGATATTAGCAGTTCTTTCGTCACATTTTAGTCTCTCTAAGAATGGTCCTCAGCATTCGATCATTATGAATAACAAAAAATAGAAACAGCATGACTTCAAATGTTACTAAAACACAGAACCACATTAATCTGCCAGTACCTCAATTGTCACATCATGATCCTGTTGCGTGCTTGGAGCTGGGGTATAATCCATAGGCAAGCTTTGCTTTGGTGGAATCAAGTCAGGGTCCCAACTAACAAAGTAAATGTCTCCATCCAAATCACTTCCGGAACATTCATTTGGATGAGGTCTGTAATTAGGACAACCAAAACCTTATGGAATACAATTAAACAGAATATAATGCACAGTGAAAATATCATTTAATTAAATAAGAGATAATAGGAACGTGATAGCAGGGTGAAAATTCTTGAAAAATAAATCCTGAAAAATTGTATTCTGATCTTAATAAAGTGTAACTAAATTTACCAACAAGCATCTTTAGAAATGATAATTTATTGGACATGAAATTGATAGAAAAGCTAGTGGACTTATTAAGCATGATTGCAAATGCAATGACAAAGGACATTTTTAAGAAAAATATGCTATATTTGTATTTGTAATTCAGAAAAGACTATTTTAGAATAGCACAATTGCCTGGTACTAAGAAATCCACATTGGGACAATGCTGCATCATTTGTTCTACAGATTCAGAGTAATTCTTGACCCATTATTGCCTGGTTGACACAAATGATATTTACGTGAACCCATAAACCCTCATAAAATTCTTGCAGATACGATTAGATTAGAAGCATTCAAGAAGTTAAATTTACCTTCTTCCTTTCTGAGGGAAAACAACACAGTCCACCATGTGGTACAATGCTGGCACATCAACAGCCACTAATTTACGCACATCACCTGGGTGCAAGCACGGATTTTTAGCAACAGCAACCATTCCCTTAACAATGAAATTATAATCACCAGATGTATTGTCATAGAATTTATGGAAATCCTCATAGAATCGTCTACGCCCAGCACTAGAAAACTGAACGAACACCTGGCCATATTCTAAACTTCCAGTTTCATCTAGGCATCCCATCATTTGTCTAGCTTCTGGAACAAATATTCTTGATTTCAATCGCAAGTCCAGTAACTTCGATGCGCGAAAAGCTTGTAGCATCATCGAGAGAAATGGTTCACCATCAGGTTGATAGCCACACCTTAGCATTTCCTTGAGAATGTTTGTATTTTCTCCAGGAGACATCAAATCCAACGCCTCTTCTGCCCTCAAGGGATCAACTAAAATAGTATCCAGTTGAGCAACTGCTTCTCTTTGCTTCTTCTCAAAGACACGATCCTCGACTCCAAGAGTGGACAAAAGCGAGATGATTTGGCGATTCAGAAAACAAGGTTGATATTTACTCCATGCCAGAACATCTAATTTTGTGTTTTGTGACTCATACTTCAACATGCTCGGTCTCAAAGACAACTTCCTTCGTGAAGTGGGATCGACAGCCACAACACCTTTGTAGCCACCATACCTGATCTGAAAGGCAGAAGGAAAAGAATTTTTTAGTCCACATTTTATGGCAACCCTCCGAGCAAAATCACCAGATATCTTCCCAATTCCATCAGAAAAAACATACTTGGTTCCCCCTCTTACTAACTCTATGTCAGGAATATATTTAATCTCATCCTTGCCAACACTCAAAGTTTCCGTTGAGGATCCAAAAGATTGACCGAGTCTGGCAGCATATTTTGCCACATTTCTTATGGAGCGAAAATCACCCATCCACCCACGGATATTATCAGCATTATCATTAGCCGTTGAAGCAAACATCCAAACAGAATTATCCCGCAACTGACTCGAGGAAAATGCAAGAAAATCAAATTTCTTATCACCAATAACAATGCCATTTTTAAGTGTTGATAATATCCTTTCAAAAATCTCCGTTCGTCTATTCTCATTTCCAGAAGCTACCTTGGGGGATAAATCAGTAGAATACATTTTGTCCCACTCTTCGTCGACAAAAGAAACACGAAGAAAATTATCAATATCATTTCTATAATGTCGTAACACACGGTTTGACACATTCACTTCTGGACCAGAGAAATACACTTTGCTGGGTGTCACTTGAACCCTGCGTACGTATACCAGTCCATCATCTAAACTAATGGCAGGTGATTTTGGAGGCCGTCTCATCTTGCGGTATTTTTCATACTGCTCCATCAGCCACCTCACAGGATTATAGCAGCACTCCTTCAAAATGTAAAGTGTCTCTAGAGCATACTCTATATACCCAATCTCTATTCTCCGTGGATCAACCAACCTAAAAAAATTGGCATCTAGGATTGGTCCTGGAAGACATCCATTTTGTACCAAACTGCAAATCTTGAACAATATATTACACGGCAATTCAATTCTTTCAGGAGGACGCAGAATGGGTACTAGGGATGAATTTTGACAAAATGGAGAACCAGTCACCAAACTGAATTGACTTTCACTTTCTTTGTAGTAAGCAAAATTATCTGGGAAATTTGGAAGCTTCATGCCATACGGGAGCTGCAGACACACACCAGAAGCTTGTCCAATACATGATTGAGTGAAATCTGTTGTTCGAATCCACTGATCATCTGGAGTTTCCTTAAAATAGCTGTAAACAGATTCATTAATCTTCTTGTAGATACGGGGAGCACCAAATAACTACACAACAAAAGAGAAAAAATATTCATCAGCAATCATTTCTATCTTACAGATAGAAAATGAGAACACATAATTGTAGCAGCTTCATAAAAGTATAATAAGAACATTCTGGTTCAAAGAGTATGGAAGATGAATTATGATACCACAATACAGCCTTTTGTCAGCTGGTAGTGTGGTAACCCCAAAATTATATTATAAAAATACAGAAGTGAAAATTCTTCAGGATTCAGAGAATCTAGACATAACGGTATGCTGTGACCACCAAATAGAGGACTGACTTCTCTGCTTGCTCAGAGGAGTAAAATTCAGGTGTCAGGCTAGGATTTATCTTCACTTAGTAATGTTGGATCCTTCTACATGAAAAAATATACTAAAAACTCAAAAGTAACGAACTGAGTTAAGGCTCATGATTTTTAGGGAGGATTCACAGATCAAGGTGCGTGTATCAGGGAACAAAGAAACAGTAGAGTCTAGGTGAGATGATATTAATTCACAAAACTTCAATATTACAAGAAGTTACATTTATTAACAATTTATGTTAACAGCCTAATAAATAATAATTCTTTTATATGCACAAACTCACTGTGTTCTGCCATGGCTAGTGCCTGAAACTACAAACAAATCAACCTACATTTAAAAGAGCAAACATTCCTAACAGAAAAGAAAGAAAGACAACATCATCATCTAGAAGTAATAGTTAATTCAATTATACTCTATGGTTGCATTTAGTGCATTGTATTAGAGCGTATAAAGAATTTAGTCTAAAATTAGATTCGATAGTAGGTGGACTGTATAATGATGAATGTGGATTACATTGTTTAATCTTTTAGCGTAGAAGATGCCACGTGCAATACCAACTGTATAACATAATGTGGCAGAGGATGGAGAATTTAACAAAACTTAAAAAACAAACCTGTATGAGGAGAATCTTCGCAGTTTGACCCCGTGGACAATATAGCACAATCTGCCATATATTCTCGTACGAGAGCTGAAGCTTGTATTCAACAGAATTTAAGCAGAAAAGGAAGTACATTTTCTTCATACCAGTTCCAAATTTAACGGAAACATCTGTGTTTTTCCACAGAACTGAAAACTTCTCTGCCGATATTTGACATCCAAAATTTAAAGTTACACATTCCATTTCATGCAGGTACGTTCTTGGTTTTTGCATGATGTCAATATCCATTTCCCAAGCCTTCAAATAAGAACTACCATAATACAGGCCTTTTTCAGCCAAATAAATAATTTTATCAGCATATATGCTATTCTTAAATTGTACTCGCGCAAATGCTCTTCGCCCTCCTTTGGACTGCTTTACTTCTAAGGCAACTACATTTCCTCGGCCTGTATGTAGCTCCAAAAATGTCTTGACAGCTTCTGCAGCAACAAGATAAGGGAAGCCAAACACCTGAATTGTCTTTCCCATATGGATGAATGGTAGCTGCAGTTCAGTCACGAAATAATAATTATCAATGCAATTTATAAACCACAAGAAGAATGGAGGAAGAGAGAGGGAGAGGGGGAAAGAAGAGAGAGAGAGAGAGAGACACCTACTTACCGAACCCCAAGAAACAAGAAAAACATGTAAGGACACAACAATGAAAATGATAATCTATCATGTACTTTGTGGTCCGTGGAAAGGAAATCTAGAAATCCTAGATGATGCAGTCTCCAGGAACTTTGGTTTCAATGGAACCCCGATAAAATACTGATTTACACTTCCTAATCAACACTTCCCTCTCAACTTTTCCAAATAAAAAAAATTAAAATCCAACAGCTCAATAGAAGCATGAGCAAGTAAAAAAAATTAAGAGGGATTTGAATTCTGAGCTAGATGAACATGAAGCAATGAAGCATTTCACATCCATAGCGGTTAGTAATTAATTTTGGATCCCTTTTCCAATTGACTGGGAGGACATAGATCTTCTTTCTATTATTATAAAAATCCAAAGTCCAAAAACAATCTGGTATAAGAGCGTAGACATTTTTATTAGCACATGACAATATAGTAAACTGATTATCCATGAAACGAGTTGACACAAATAAACTTTGGAAGTTTATCATTGATTCCTCGAAAACAATATAAAGATCCTCAGATGTCTACACAAGATGATAAAGGTTGAAGAAGTATTGAAAGTTAACCATGAAATCGAGGTTATTACAAATTAGTAGGAAGATAGCATTACATCTTCCGAGTACACAAGTTTTTGAATGACAAGGTTAGCTATTTAACACAGATACCATTTAACGATAAGTTATCTTCTCATCTTGTCCTGTTTTATATATTTCATATTTCCTGCATCCTACTATTTGATCTTGTAAAAGATAAACAATTCAATGGCTGTGATTTTCAGGGCATTTACCTATCTTATAGTAGCTCATTTCACATGAAAAACTATTGCAACAAAGAGTCATCCTTCCCTCAACACATTACATATTGAAATATGCACAAGGTGCACATATCAAAAAAACAAACACACACGGTCATATCAACGTTCAAGACTATTACACTTCTATTGTACTTCCAAAACATTGTCATGAATAGTTTTGATTGCCGAATCATCTAGTTTAAAGAATTAGCTGGAAGGTAATCTTTTACACTCCCGTGTTTGGTAACACTTAAAACCCAGGAGGTTACAAAAATCATTTCCCAACAAATCTGAATTTAATCCCTTTCCCTTCTCTAAACTAAGGAAATTCCATTGAAGGTGGGGGCTTCGAACGTACATTCAAGCTAGAGCAGTCCTACTACTATGATTAATTTTATCAATGTGCTTACTTTAGTAACTTTAGGAGTTATTTAGGGGGTGTCATCAACTGAATTTATAATGAATTTTAAAAAGCCTTATAAATTCACGTGTCGCAATTGAGATTTTATTGAACTCTATTAAAAATCATAAAAATTTAGGTCTCCCTAATAACTCTTGAATTTATAAGGATTTTATTAATAAAGAGATTTGGATGGATTTCTGGTTTAAAGCTACATATAACAAACTCTTCTGAAATTTCACCATTTTTAACTAGAGTCTTATGGATTCTGTGAAAATCTATTCAAATTCACGAAATCCATTAAAATCCCAATTGATATTTTTGGCTTTTCCGGGTAGTTTGAAATATTTAACTTGTTATCAGTTCAAAATTCATCTAGCCAAATGAAAAGGAAAAGTAAAATTAAAAACTTCAAATATTGGAATTCAAGAGAAAGCCCATCTTTTTAGTTTTTAAAACAATTGTTTTCCCAGTACAGAAAAATGACACAGATGACAATAAATCTTGAACTTCTCTGTCCTTTCCCTCAACACAACACAACCCAGAACGTTAAACACAATAAAACGTACAGTAAAATCACTAAGAAAACCCAAGAAACAGTTTATAATTTTTTTCTTGAAACTCATCAACCTGCATTAACGTGTCAATACAACTGATCAAAAAATGGGATTTGACTGTAACTTGGGTGTGAAAGTGAAAGAATCTTACCAAGAAAATGAACAGACTTGTTAGAACTGAGAACTAATTCACCATCACCATCATGATCACGGGACTATACGACGCTTCTTTGTTATATTCTATTTCTAGCTGAAGATGTGTGTATATATATATATATAAGAAAGATGTATCTCTTTTGTGGTGTGGGGGACGGAGTGCGGGAGTCAATACAACCCCCCCTTCTAAAACAGAAGATTACTTTTTCTTTGGTTTAATTATAGTTGCTTTCAATTTGCTTTTAAATTATTTTACAAATACGAAAAAAAAATTCCGTTTGTCATTTTAAAAATATAGTATTTGTGGTGAAAAGAAAGAAAGAGAGAAGAGAATAAAATTCAATAAATTTGTGTGTAGTATAATAAGAATCAAAATCATATATTTATAGTAGGATTAGGAATATGTAATAATTTCTAGAGTTGTCGAGGTATCATTGTCATTCATTAATAAAAATTTAGGTTTCCCTAATAACTCTTGAATTTATAAAGATTTTATGAATATGGATTTCTGGTTTAAAGCTACACATAACAAAGTCTTCTGAAATTTCACCATTTTTAACTAGATTCTTATGGATTCCATGAAAATCTATTCAAATTCACGAAATCCATCAAAATATTTAACTTGTTGATGTTCGAAATTCATCTAGCCAAATGAAAGGAAAAATAAAATTAAAAACTTCAAATATTGGAATTCAAGAGAAAGCCCGTCTTTTTAGTTTTTAATTAAAACAATTGTTTTCCCAGTGCAGAAAAATCACACAGATGACAAAATCTTGAACTTCTCTATCATTTCCCTCAACACAACACAACCCAACCCAGAACATTAAACACAATAAAACGTACAGTAAAATCACTAAGAAAACCCAAGAAACAGTTTATATATTTTTTTTCTTGAAACTCATCAACCTGCATTAACGTGTCAATACAACTGATCAAAAAAATGGGATATGACTGTAACTAACTCGGGTGTGAAAGTGAAAGAATCTTACCAAGAAAATGAACAGACTTGTTATAACTGAGAACTAGTTCACCATCGCCATAATGATCACGGATTCACTGGACTGAAGATGTGTGTATATATAAGTCTCTCTTTGTCGTGTGGGGGAAGGAGTGGGGGAGTCAATACAAGTCTATTTTTTTTTTACTTTTTTTTTCCCCTCTCTAAAGCAGAAGATTACTTTTTCTTTGGTTTAATTATTGTTGCTTTCAATTTGTTTATAAATTATTTTACAAATACGACAAAAAAATTTCCGTTTGTCACTCCGTTTGTCATTTTAAAAATGTAGTATTTGTTGTGAAAAAGAGAATAGGGAGTGTGTATTACAATGAGATCTAAAATCATATATTTATAAGACATAATTAGAGATATAATGATAATAATTTTTAGGTTTATTGGGATACAATTGTCATCCACTAATAAAATTGTTATTTACAACACTTCTCCCTGAATGTCACTTTATAAAATACATGTCTCGTTAAAACTTTATTTGATGAAAATACAATGAAACAAAAAATCAAACGAAAGAAAAGGAGTACGGTTATTTTGGAGTATTAAAAATAAATGTTGTTTTATCAAAACCTTATTAGAAAAACTTAGTAGGATAAAACCTAAACGAAAGAAAAAGAGTGGATCTACTCCCCTGATGTTAATTACTGGAAATCTTTAAGTCAGCGCATTCCACTCTTGTAAACCAATTTTTTAAATGTAGATGTTGGTAGTGTTTATGTAAATAAATCAGTTACATTGTCACTTAAGTGAATTTGTTGAACATCGATATCGTCATTCTTCTAAAACTTATATGTATGAAAGAATTTTGGAGTAATGTGCTTCGTCCTGTTACTTTTGATGTAACATTCTTTGAGTTATGCAATACAAAAAGTATTGTCTTCATATAAAATTGTTGGACTATCTTTTGTTGCTTGGATATGATTGGTCATGTTCCTCAACCATACACATTCTCAGCCTACTTCATAGATTGCAATAATTTCAAAATAATTTGAAAATGTTGTCAATGATTATTTCATAGATCTTCATGATATATGTGTTCCTCTACGTGTAAATGTGTATCCTGTTTGTGATATAAATTTATGTGGGTCGGGGAGATAACCTGCATCTGTATACCCCACTAAAACAGATCTCGACATTTGAAAATAAAATAATCTCAAATCAATA